>JBCJKH010053615.1:0-28164 GCA_039877255.1 Loriculus beryllinus
TGGTGGAGTAAAGCTCTTCTAAGCAATGTATCAAAACATTTTTTTAATTAGAAATTAGAGTATGCATTCCACAAGTTTAATTACCCAACATGAAAAATGTGTCACTCCAGCCTTTTACTTTCTGAAGACAGCTGAATTAAATGCATGGCTCCTTATCTACCTTATTATATTAAATTTATCTTATTATATTAAACTGTTTTAGCTTTCTTTTAGAAAGAGAGTATTTCTAGTGCAAGTCCTTCTTGCTGACCGGTGTTCTAGTTCAGGTTAGACACAGGAATTTGCTTGTAATTGGCATATTTTATTTCTGCAACATTTCTATCATCAAAGGTACAAATTATTTCCCAAGAAATGAAAACTGTACTTAACAAAATTAAAACTATTGCAAGAATACCATTCCTGCTCTTGGAGTGTGGAAGTTTGGTGGGTCCTTTTAACAGGCTGAGTTCAACACACTGTGATGGCAAGGGGTGAGGCAAAATTGAAGGAAAAAATGCCTGACTGACAGCACTCCACCCAGATAAGGCCACTGCTTAGAGAAACTTGGGAATGGCTCAATGTAAGCACTGTGCCAGGAACACACGCTCCACTGCATCCAGGAGTGATTTTCAATCATCTAGCCCTTAAGAGGTCAGCAGTAGCAACAGTTTGCAGGCTTGCTCTCTCCTCTCAACACAGGAAAAACTCATGCCACTCCTGAATCTGATTTAGATCCTTTTCCTTGCAACCTCTACCTTATTTTTAGAATCATAGAATAATTTAGATTGGAAAAGACCCCTAGAGGTCATCTAGTTCAACCTCCTGCTCCAGGCAGGGCTAACTTAAAAGCCAGATGAGGTTGTCCATGGCCTTCTCCTACCCAGTTTTGAAATTATCTGAGGGTGGAGATTCCCCAACTTCTCTGGCTGGGTTTAACCACTCTTACCTGGTTTTATTTTCTTCTTATACTTGCCGAGGATTTCCCTGGACGCAGCTTGGGGCCACTGCTTCATGTTCTTTGGCCTCTGAAAGAAGTCTGACTCCATCTTGCCCTTTAAGCAATTGAAGATCACAATCAGACCACTCTCCATCTACAACCTTTTCTTCTTCAGACTGGACAAACCCTCAGCCCTCCTTGAATGTCATGCCGCACAGGTGTGATGGCCCTACACTGGACTTGGTCTAAGATGTTAGTGCCTTCCACTGGGAAACCGAAAAGTGAACATGACAGAGTACTTCAAATGCGGCCCAACTGGAAGGGAGCAGCCACTTTCCTCAAGTTTCTGGCAGCTCTCTTGCTAATGCAGCCAGACATGTGCTTAGCTTTAATTACCTCAAGGGCGCACTGCTGAATCGCGCTCAACAACTTCTCTACCTCAGGTCCTGCTCTCCTTGCAGGGGCTCCTTCTGTCCCATGTGAAGGACATTACATTTGTTCTGTTGAATGTTATGAAGCTTCTGTCTGCCAGAAAGGATGTAAAGTGTATGCTACATCAGCAAATCCATCATTCTTTCCACCAGAGAAAGATGTTTTCTATCTGTCTTTGAGTTCTAGCTTACTGACTTCTGCTAGAAGCCTACGGACAAGAAACTGGCCTTCATCGCATAACTTCCGCCTCTAACAACTCTGCACCACTGAATCTCTGTGTTTTATAACCAGCCTTCATAGAGTGGCTAGTGTCCAACAGTATTTGCCTGATTTATGAGGCTAGGTTTAGTACCTTTAGAAGAGCATACTACCCAGTGTTAGGCCAAAAAGCAGCAGAGAGGATTACAAGGAGTTGCCTTCAACTGGCTAGAATTAAGAGAATACCAATGAATAGAAAAGACACAACCCTAATGAAGTTAATTTTTTAGGCCTCTGGAGAAGGTGTTCTATCATTAGGGAAAAAAGAAATATCGAAAAAAAATGCAAGGAATTTCATACAAGAATTGTCATATAAGAAATTGGCATATGAAAAAATTATCACTATAAGGGATTAGTTAGTTCATCCTGACCTTTCTGGTGTCAACCCATGGAAACATGTCACAAACAGAACCCTATTTCAGCTCTTGATAGTGAGAAATGGTGTAATAATAGCTTTTTCCTGCTGTTGGAAAACAAGAGAAATTTGTGGATGTATGCGCATGAGAAATTAGGAAACATTTGTTATCTGGAAATATTTTCTTTTTATCACAGGTGGCAGAAAAAACCCACCAGAGGACTGAGTGTACTGAACGCCATGTCTCCTTTTCTGTTGATAGTATTCAGGAGAATGCTAATGGAATCTACTGAGGACTTTGAGGAAAACCAGGATATTTACACACCTGATGGAAGTTCTTCCAAGCTTTTCCCTGGAGAATCGATAGTAGTTGGCCACAGGCCGTGTATTGAACAGCTGAATATACAGACCAGGCTCTGAAAAACTTAGTTTAGGTTCTAAACTTTTAAGCAAATCTTGTGTAACTTGTGAAAAACTCTTAGCTTTTCATTTGAAGTGCTGAAATGCCCCTTTCTGCCTCTTCACATGTGACTTATGTATACTTGCTGTGCAGTACTCCCAAAACTGTGAGGAAATATTTGAGATCTTTTAAAGGACTTTTTAAAAGGCTGGATAATCAGCTGTTGTGTCAGCAATATATGATTACTATCCTAATTAGAAATGACCAATATTCATACTAAAATCTATGAGAGTTTTGCTGTTGAATTCAGCTGGGACAGATTCAGTGTCTACATCATAACTAAATTTCTGCAAGGTCAAATGAGAGAGGCTAGAAATTAGAGAGGTGAGCAGAGATTAAAAGGCTCCCCCTAAAGTAATTATATAAATGATTGTATGTTCATCCTGCAGAATGGGAATGAATACCTTAGAGCAGGAGATGAACATGGTAAGTGTGCCAAATCCTGATGTCCTTCGTTCATGGCACTCTGAGGAGGAAATTAGGAAAACCCTTAGTGTCTGACACATGGCAGACCACCAGTGGCATCAAGTTTGGAGTGAAGCAAAAAATGTAGCTGCTGATGGCAGTAAATGGAAATAATGGCCAAAGCATTGATGAGGCTGGGTCCAAGGGTCAGACTTGGAGGTGACAGACTGATCTAATTTTTGGGATTTAAGAAAAACAACACATCTGGATTAAAAAAGAAGAAAAAGAAAAAAAAATACACTTATGTATGTGAGTTAAAAAAAAGCCTCTCAAAGCCTCTGCAGGGCCTTTGCCAGACGTCCTCAGCAGTGCAGTTCTCACTGTTCTGGATCACTTCTTTACTGTTTATCTTGAGTAAAGCCCTTTGTAATTAAGTTAATACTGATTTAATCATGACAATCATAGCTGGTAGATATCCAAGGCAATGATAACAAAAATTAAGCAGTGTACAGATCGCATCTATGACAAGAGATTGAAGAATAAAAGAATACTGTAGGGGCAGGTCATACTTCAGTTTTTCTACTGTAACTGCCATTAAAAATGAAACTAAACAAACCAGAAACCTAAAGTTTCTTCTTCTGCAAGAATTTAATCATGATTTCTGAAATAAACTTGGACTAGTTTGTTAGCACAATCTCATGCAGTGGTGAGGATTTGACAACCACATTATTACATTGCAACTTGGATTAAAGGTGGTGGGAGACACACTCATTGTGTTTTAGGTCATTTGTGTTCATTAGCAAGTGCAAAGTCATCAATGCCATGTTTGCCTTCTGCTAAGTGAAGCCATAGTTCTCTCACCTGGACTCAGCACCATTCAGATATGCAGCAAAGTTGTCCCATCTAACACCTCATCTCCTAGGGAGAATGAGTTGGGATCATGAGGCATTAGGCACAGCTCCACTATTTCTCCAGGGTTTTCAATTACTTCGTGATCTGTCTGCCCAACAGTAGCAGTGAACTGGGGGAGTCTTACAGGCAGGTAGTGGAGCCACTACCTGCAGTGCCAGTACAATACTTCATCAGGCTTAGGTCTCCATCCTTAGGCTAGAGCTTGCTTAGATAAGGTAGCCAGGGCTAACAGAGGAAAACCCTTTAGCATGATTCATGTGTTACCTGAAACAATGTCACAGCAGCATTTAAGATTAGAAAATGTAATTACCCTGATCAGTTGTTTACAAAGAAATTGTTTGAAGCTTTCCAAAGACATTGTTTGCAGTCAGGGCAGTATCACTTCCATTGTGTGTTTTGTGTACTGGCCTGATAGCTAATGATGGGAGCTCTCAGAAAATGACCCTCCCTCGGAGCATCAAAGTTTTAGAAGTGTTAGTAACCCCGCTGTAGAATCTCTTGTAAGATGTGAATTGTCACAGCCATTCAATCCACGACTATTAAGTTCGTTATGTTTTAATTTGAAAATTGGACACTCAGATATTCAAGGATTTATGCCCTTACCCTGCACACACAGAAGTCAATGGGAGTTTTGTCCTTGGCTTAATTTGGAACAGGATTAAATTCTTCTGATGTAATGTTTGATCTCCCAGCAATGAATTCAAGAAATAACTAGACCTGAGTAGTTATTAAGATCACTTAGAGCTAATCAGATAAAAACCCTACAATTTTGAGAGAAAGAAGGAGAGTGCCAGAAGTTCAGGGCCACTGAATGCCATGGGAAGACATAGTGGAGAGTACTTCTGTGTTGACAAAATTCAAATCACAGTCAGACCTGTTCTAAGCTAGCCCAAGCTGGAAAATCCTTGGCTGCTCTGAGCAGCTCTAAAGGGTTGCCGTTTCATTTTAAATTGCAGCTCAAAACTGATGCCCAGCTTAAATGTTGCATTGCCCTAGGGTCAATTTAAGAGTCAGATCTCTCACTGGTTGTAACCTGGAAGTAAAATCTGGTTGGAAACATTTGAGTACTGGGGATTGCTACGTTTGAACACAGATAAACTCAGACTTTTTTCCTTCTTCATGCTAATGTAAGGCTGCTGGGAGCGGAGGAAGGGGGAATTGGCAGTAGCTCTGCTGTTCTGATTTCTGGAATGGGAAATTATCCTAAAAGGGAGGGGCTTTGCAAATTAATTAGCTTAACATGGTGACAACAGCACTAGAATACACAGGTGAAGAAAACATCCTCAACCTTAATTGTGCTTTAACACAGCTGATTTCACAGCCGATGTCACACTGTTCTACATCAGCCTCTAGTGCTTTACAGACAGACATGCCTTTTGAACTTCTTTGTATCCTTATGTAGACAGACCCTGTCTTTCCTTAGTCTCTAGAGATGCTTGGAAATGGCAAGTCTAGCACATACAGGAATTAGTGATATAAGTATCACTAGTTTTCAGCTGTTATAAAGGAGCTTCTGGCATATGTAAAATGTACAGATTTTGATTAAGGGGATGCCTTTATTATAGAGGGTACACTGAATGCAGCATACGCTGCTCAGAAACCCAGCTGAGCTCAGGCAGCTCAAACTGCCAGAAGCTGATTTTCTACCCAGTGCAAAACTGGCCTCTACCCAGTGCAAAAACCTCTTTTGTTGTGGTGCTGGTAGTTAATTGCATGCCCTGCATTGATGTGATGCTGGCACGAAGCTAGAGCAGAGATTCACATTTGCAAATTCTGGGGCACAAATCTGAAAATAACTACCCTGGGGGAAAAGCCCATGGAAATCCTTCCGTCTAACTTGCTCTATGGCATTTATTGATATTACTTCTTAATGGTAGATGAGGGGCATTTATAGTAATCTTTCACCTTTCTTTGCTAGCAAAAGGTGTGGTGGTTTTAGTTTTCTCTGAAACCCGACAGATTCCCTGTACCTGTGCTGAAGTTCAGAGAGCTGCCAGAGCCATGAAAGCATCCCCCTGTCATCTCTAAGCAGTGATTTCAAAGATCTCTTCCCCCTTCACCTTCCCTTTACCCCCCCCTTCACTCTGCCTTCCTCTTCCTCTAATCTGCCCCAAGGGATCCATCCCTTACTGAAAGCTGTGCCAGAAGGAAAGTGCAAATCCTTATTTTAATTAACCTTAATGGCTGGGAGAACTGTTGACACCCCACACTACCACCTATGTCAGAGATCTGCCCCATGAACCTATGTCATGTTGGAATTGTTGAGAATTAAATGTTGCAATTCCTTACGCTGGTTTTACAAATTCAGAGCTAGGTCTCACCTTCTCCGCAGTAGAAATGTGGAGATCTCTCAGCTGGCACTTTTACACCAGGATGTTGATTCTGTCATCAGTCTTCCACTCATTTTTGGTAATCAGATAACAGTGCTTTCACATACTTTAGTTGTCAGAAAGGAAGAGGTGCTTGTCACCCTGTGCTCGTGACAGCCACTTCCTACATACAGCGTAATGAACCGGAATCTCTCCTCCTACAGAAGGCCATATCCTCCCACCAGTTGCACACACAGAGCCTGGACGTGTAAATGCCTGTTAATCCATGGCCTTACACAGTGCTATTTCTCCTGGTCTCCATCCGAAGTAGCCATCCAGGTGAAATAATTAGTAAAATCCAGATGTCTCTTTTTCACACGTGCAGTAGCTTTCCAATATCCCAAGAAGGAGATTTCCTTGGAATGGGACAGAATAAAATTCTCGAAGTACTGGACCCTTTGATTTGAGCTATTTCTCCCATTTGCAGAATAGCACAGACACAGCAATAGATGCAGATGCAGGTATGAGTGTAGCAAGAATATCCAAGTGTTTGCAGCACTGGAAGACACTGAAAATGTGAAGGGGTCTGAAAAACTGGTATTAAATGCACTGATCTTTGGAGCCTTCACAATGAGGCATTGTTAGATATAGGATCTGCTAAACAATGAGTCCTTGATAGGACATAATACCTATTCAGAAGCTCAGCTTTGCACACTTGCTCTTAAAACATCCTTAGCTCAACTTAAATTTACCTTTGTTGCACACAATGCACATGTGACAGACGGTTGCATTCATTCATCTACTTTATTTAGATCTCTGACAGGCTTACCTACTGTGTGCCGTAAAGCTGATGTTGTTGTGGGTTCTTGAATGAACACCATTCATTCAAGTACCTTTTGAAATGGTCACTGTCAGATGCTTCAGGTGACACTGAAATAACACTGAAGTAAAGTTGAAACCCAGAGCTCTGTGAGCATAACCTGGTTTTGCCTAGTTGCCTTCTGTGACTACCTTATATGCCCTGCTTGGACAGTTTCTCCTTCTAAATAAAATGTAATTTACAGCACATACTGTACTTTATCTACCAGCCATTAAAGATCAGAAAGTCCTGTTTGTTGTCAGCAAGCAGTTGAGCATCTCCTGTTACTGCAGGCTGACAGCCAAACTGCAGGTCAGGAAAAAGTATGAGAACCCAGGACGCAGTATCCTGACTGTACGCAATGTACTCTGCCGGGCAAGCAAAGGCTTTCCGCAGCGAGCGCCGTGGCTGACATTTCTCTAGTATCCAAATGGGAGTGACACAAAATGGCAAACATTTTCAGCAGAAACACTTTGTTCCATTTGCATTTTTTTAACCTGGAGCTTCCTTGTAAGTAAATCGCTTTTCTAAGTGTGCTTGCTTTGTCAAATTTTGCCACTGCCTCCTCCAAACACCTGAACAAAAGCAATCATCTAGAAATTTATAACCTTTTAAAATCTCACAGGTTGAAAAACGGAAGCTTCAGGGCTTCAAGAGCTACAGAAGTTTTCATATATTTGTTCAGCTGATCTTAGAAGGTTTGTTAATGATTTCCAGAATCTAAAGAAAAATGTGAAAATAATGGCGATTTTTGTATAAAATGTGTGCTCACATTATAGCTGTTTATGGCAGTCTCGGAAAGCCTCAGCTGGAAAAATATTCCTAGCTGGAGGAAGTGTTAAGATGCTGCAGTTCCAAAGTGAAAATCCATAGCATGTCCAGACTGTCCCTTGTAGTAGTGAAGGCTTTAGTTAGAGGTAAACACTATTTAGTTCATCTGACAATTCTTCCCAAGAGCTAAGCAGTTCATGACTTAGATCTGTCTGCCACAGTGAAGTGCAATGCTAATAGGGAAAAGAGGGAGGAAAAGAAAGGAAGGACTGCTAAGAGAACAAGTTCATGCTTGTTCTGTGGACAAGCCTGTTCTTGCTACCATAAGAAGACAGTTTGCACAGTGCTTGAAGCAGGAATGCCAGGATAATCTTTCAAGGAAGAAAACTTATGCAGTAGAAGTAATTGCTGGTGTGATTGGCCAAATGACCATGAAAATGATCTAAAGAGCCCTTCAGCCTGACTGTGAGTTTGATCAAGTGCAAGGGTGAGGAGGAAGTGATGCATTTGCCTATGTGCCTCATTTAAGGGTTAACAGAATAAATGGAAATGAAAAGTAGAAGCTGTGGAATCTCCTGGGAGCTCTTGAGAACCTGTTCATTGCTCATATTCACTGCTAATTTAGGTGCTGTGGTCGAGAGACAGACTGGCCCAAGTTTTACAGCTATTTCTACTCTTCTGATAACTCCCACTGATCCCTCCCCTCCTACAGTGCTTTAAAATGACACTGGCTGTTTACATTTTTGACAGTGAAAAATATAGGCCTGACTCTTAATCAGCCATTCCTTTCTGTTACCAGGTAGCCTGATTATCTGTGATTGAAGAGGGTGAAAGTCGTTGGCATGTAAATGGTGTGCTTGGTGAGGTGGCAGACACAGGGGCTGTGGATTGGTATGCACAGCCACCACCAAGGTGGAAACCCAGCACAGGACACCGGGGCTCTCAGCTTTGCTTGAAAGGCTGAAAGTCATAGAATCATAGAGACCTTCAGGTTGGAAAAGACCTTTAAGATCACCAAGTCCAACTATTAACCTAATACTGCCAAGTCTGTCACTAAACCATGTCCCAAAGTGCCACACCTACATGTCTTTTAAATACTCCCAAGCAGGGGGGCTGCACCATCTCCTTGGGCAGCCTGATCCATGCCTAACAACCCTTTCAGTGAAGAAACTTGTCCTAATATTGAACCTAAACCTCCCCTGGTGCAATTTGAAGCTATTTCCTCTTGTCCTACCACTTGTTGCTTGGGAGAAGAGACTGAACCCGCCTAACTACAATCACTTTTCAGGTAGTTGTGGAGAGTGGTAAAGTCTCCCCTGCGCCTCCTTTTCTCCAGACTAAACAACCCCGGTTCCCTCAGCTGTTCTTCATCAGGTTTGTGCTCTCAGCTCTTCACCAGCTTTGTTTAAAAGGGTTTGTTCCTCTTTGGTCTTTGGTGACCTCTTTTTTCAAGTCTAGGAAGTTGTTGTTGAAAATTAAGACCTCTTTCCTGTTAAATACTCACGTACTTTAAATATCATTCTTATCAATCTGTAGGAAGAATACAATTTCACCTAGCTAAAGATTAGGCTAAATGCTAATGTCTGTTTATTTTTAGAGAAACAACTAGCTGCGTTAGAATTTGCCTTTAGATTGCTTTGTTTACACAGTGTTTTCAGACCTGCTTCCCTAAAGGTTAAGGAAGAGAGTCACTGAGGCTTTGAGCATAAATCACAGCCACCCTCTTTGCTGGGTTTTACTAGCTCTGTGGCACCTTCTATCAGGGTTGCTTTTATCATCACCATACCCATCTTTGCCTTCGAGTCTCCTAGTGCAAACTGGAAAAGAAGGGCCCAGAACTCACTATGCCCAGATTTTCAGTGCTTTTACCCTGGGCTGGATATTAAAAGCTAGCTGTTAGGGCTAGTTAAACAATATTCCAATACACTGAAGTAAATAGGATTGGCTGATTTATGGCTATAGCATCCCTTACAATTCTACCTGAGCACCTTACAGTCTCAGTAAATCATGACAGTAAATTCTGTCACACCACCTCAGAAAATAAAGGTAGCTCTCCTGAATCACTTAAGATAGCTGCTGTACACGGACATCATAGGTAAACCTGCCCAAGGTCACACAAGATGTCTGTGGCAAATCAGAAACCCCAGTATTGGTCACTTGCACTCTAGGTTAGTTCCCTAAACCAGGGAAATGCAAACTTTCCAGACTGGGATCTCACATCTTCATAGTCTGGAACCCTTCCCTGCTTTCTGACTGTTCTACCTATATATCTGTGTGTGACTGCTTGTGGCACCTGCTTCTTCACCTCCAGCCTGCCTTGTACTCAGCACTGTCTTGCACTGCCAAAAACCCCATGTGCCTTCAGCTGTAGCAACCCTCTTCCCAAAGCTCCATATTGCAGCATGATGGGGAAAGGGAAGAGAGCAGTGAAGGGAGAAACAAGCCAGCTGCTACAACCCATCTAGTGAGCATCCTCTGACCGAACTCACTCCCTACCCCACCATGCACACTGCAAAATGTTTTGGGATGGGAATGCTGCAGAACCAGAGTAGATGAGAGTGCTGATGGGCCAGAGGAGAGAGGAAGAGAAATAGGAAAATTAGAGTGGAAGCGAGGGGAGGGGTAAAATCAAGGTAGAAATGTTCAGGCTTTCTTTTTTAGTCCACAGTCTGATTCTGTTCTCCTCTCAAATATCCCACTTTGAGAATTATTTCTGCACTGCGGAAAGGCTTAAGGAGCAAGATATCCACAGGGATAAAGGCCAAAGGAGGCAGATGCAGTTGGCTTATTGCTAGTGCTGCAAGTCACTGTCATATGGGCAAGGCCAGCATTTTGTCTGGGGAAAGTGTTTTCCTTCAGGGTGGGAGGAAAAGAAGAGCTGGCTTTACTGCTGGACCTTGCAAAGCCTGCAGACCTAGGAATAGGGTTAGAGACACCAGTGTGAATTACTCCATAGTCAGCCCTGTGACTGCTAGAAAACTCTGTGGTGCAATTAGAACAAGTATCAGATAAGGAGTAGGGCCCAGGACACTATAGCTAAAATAATAAGCCTAGAGATAGCTTCTTTTGCTGGATCTTAATAAAGCTGCATGTTTTCTAGTGACAAGGTTAGACAGTGACTTTTTGAAATGTATTTGAACCACCAGGCAAAATTACTGCTTCTGGCCCTAACAGTAAATGTATTCTTGGTAGGTTTATAACTCTATATAACTACTTTGTTACACTCATAAACCTTATAAACCTTGATGTCTTTACCCCTAGCCATTGCTTTGAGGTGATTGTAGCCCTCAATCTGTCTCTGTGGGATCCTGCAAACTCCTTAGCATTTTAGTTCCTGCTGTCCTAAATTCAGAGGTCATCTCCAATGCTGATCTTAACTTATGCTTGTGACATGATTGACAGACCCCCTGTTAACAAACTTGGAAGCCCTTTGCTAGTGCCTCTAGCCTTTGCTAGGCTTTACACACCTTCCGCTCCAGCCAATTCCAGCCCCACCTTTATAGCCCATTAAACCCAACCTTTTCAGTGCTGGTTGTTTCAACACCAGTCTGCATCTTATCCACTTCAGGCATCTTTCTTGGTGCCTGCCCTCATAATAGGCTTCCAGGTACTGTAAAATTCAGTGATAAAATTCATCTCCTGTTGTGCCCAACCAGAACATAAACCCAACTGTAACTGCAGGGCACAGCAAACTCATATTTGTTCCAGAACTCAGCAAAGTCATTCACCCTTTATGGCTTAGTCTTCATCCTCGAACTGTAGCTTTGCACTTCCAGTAATAAAATCAGTTCTGTCCTGGACACAAACTCTAAACTCAAGATACAACAGTAGCCTGGTTACATTTATAAGGGTGATGGCAAGAGTTAGTAAAGCTATATGCTTCAAAGAATGCTTTTTTTACCATTGTTTATGCTGCAAGCTACACAGGGCCACTCAGCTATGATTAAGCCTTAGCCCTGAGTATTACATAGGTGAAGACAGTTCACTGCTGGATCCTACAAGCCCTGAAGGGCTAGGGTGAAGGTTCAGTCTGACAGGTGAGAATATCTGAGAGCAAGTTTTAAAATATCTTGGGTTCAAGCTAAGGCTGGATAAAGTTTCTCACAGTGTAGTATGGAAGATGTGGGTTTGTGTTAGGTCCTGCTAGAGTCACAGGTCCTCTAGGCACTGTCAAAGGAAGATTTCTTGTTGTGGGTAGAAGTCCTTGGGCTACCGCTAAATGATAGTTAAAGTGTCTGTAAAAGAAGAATGATGATTTGAGGTTGTTACTGGATGCTGTATCATTGGTCTTGCTGGGAGAACTGGGGTGAAAAATGGATTGAAGAATTTTGTGGTAGCCAGGTGTTACGTGGGCTTTCAGTTGGATTTGGACTTAGGTTTAGGATAACTCCAACAGAGGTAGCTTTATAGTTAGAGAGATAGTGCTCTTAGAGATAAAGTGAAGACCAGAACCATTAACATCCTTAAAGAACAAATATGCGCTATTATTATTTCATTTGTAGAAAAGATTTCTGGGCTGTAGTGAGGTTATTCTGGGGATTAGGGTAAGGATTCTGGACAGCCACAGCTAGATGCATTTCTCAATCATTTAAATCATTGCAAGGATGTGGGCTTTTGCTGCTCATGAGAGAAGTCTTCTGATTAGTGCTGGGGCAGGTACAAGTCACTGGGATAAGGTTCAAGGTTAGTGTATGCCTAAACACAGATTTATTCTCCCTCCATTTGCCTGTGGACAGCAGCACATGCGCTTCCTGTTTGTGACTTTCTAAAAATGAGTTAGAACGGGAACAGTTCTGGTTTGAAGGGTTTTCAGGTTTGGGGAAAACTGGGGTCCCAGTTTGAGCTATGGAGTTCTGCTCCGCTTCATCTGGAATTGGGAAATATTAAATGTTCAGCAGGAAAACACCAGTTTTCTGCTTAAATGCTTGTTTCTGGTGTTTCAAGACTAAGCGTTGCAGCAGAGCTGTCTTTTCCTGGTGCCTGCTTAAGCTGTGCTTATTTTGTTAGAAAACAGCTTAACTGCCCAGGGTGAAGAGTTAAAGTTTATTTTTATGCTGCTCTGTTTTTAGCTGCAGATTGACATAACTGAGTAGTAGTGGAAGCCCCTTTGTATGAAACATCCCTTATCGTATTTGTCCCTCGAGCATATTGTGTGCCAAATTATCATTCCTAATAGTCTGGTTGACTTTCTGGACAGAGGAAACATCTTGATAAGTTTGCTAAATAAGTTATGTCAGAGAAAGTGTATCACGGATCTTTTATCATCCACATAAGGACACGCTCGTTTCAGCTCCAAAGTGCCAAATTCCCTAAGCTCACCTGTTGAGCTGCATGTTATTCACAGCATCTGATTATCCAACTGTGTACACTTGGCTGCCATTTTTTTCAGAGACACTTACGCAGTGGCGTTTTGCAATGACGTCAATTCTTTTCCTGTCTGACCTAGAAGACTACAGTGACTCAATGTTGGCTGGCCAGCCTTAAAAGATTAAATCGAGGACACTAGCTTAATGACTTTAACAGGCCCTTTAAAGGATTTCCCAAGAATGAGAATCATGACAAATTGCAGCTCAGGGGATTTTAGTAATTCCTGAAACTGAAGCTAATGATGCAACCCAAGATATGCTCTGCGTTCCTGTTGATACGCTGCAGAGTTCTTAAAAGGATAATCAGTATTGTGAGGACTTTTGTGCTGCAAATCCTAAATGCGTTTGGAGCCTAATTCTGATGCACAGATCTGTGAGATGAGTCCCATTAGCCCAACTGGAATACCTTAGCCAAATAAGAATTGCAGGATTTGGCCATAATGGAGTATTTTCAAAACATATTCAAAACTTTCTTATATCTAATTATAGTAACTTGTGGAAAATTAACAATAGTCAACACTGTTAAAGGTTCAAATCTATCATCTCAAATGATCTTCAAATTTTATTCTTCTGCAGAACTTTGCCATGCAATTCGGAGAAGCTGTATTTGCAGTTGTCACTAAAGTGATTGCCTCTGCTTAACCCGTTTCACAACAAATGATTCTGATTTCTGATAAATGTGAAGTAAAGCCAGTGACTTTCACCATATTGCTCAATAAGTACTGTAGTGACACTTTTTTTAATGCATTTAACTTTGCATTCAATATATCTGAACAGAAATACTATAGGGTTTTCTAGATTTTTCATTCTAAGACATTCTATATTGGTATGTCATCAAGAAATAAAGTCAAACCTTTGCCTCAGTTAGAGGGGTGTTATTCCCAAAATAACTTTAGTGCAGTTTGTGAATTCACTTTACATTTGTACTGGAGCAAATAAGAGAGATTATTAGCAACACATTTATCATTATGATTGGAAAATAGAATCTATCTCAAACTTAATAATTCTGCATGGGTTCTCACTATTTACAGCTCTCTCCAGCTTACAACATCAAATCTGTAGGAAGAAGAGAATCTATTCTTTGAGAGCTGGAGAGAAAGGAGGCTGAGTAAGTCTGAGGAATGTTTTGGGACTTTTATGCAATGTTAAGACTTGCTTGTCACTTCAGGAAAGCCTTTTCCCTCTGTCATGTATTAACCTCAATTGAATTTTCCTTCCAGTAGAATGTAGAACCATTGGGGAAAAGTGCTAAGGTAATTTCCCTAAAAATTACTTCACTGAAGGTAAATTAGGATTGAGAATACTTAATGGTGATTAAAACGTAGTGTTGCTTGTAAGAATACTGCAGGTAGTAAGTCCTCAAATCCACGGAACTCAGGATAAGATGCGCTGAAAAGAGAGCACATATGCTTGAAGCTGGGGTACCAAGATTCAGATCTACAAGGGGGAAAAAAGGCTTTAAAAAGTTTTTTAGATTTCTATGGTTAGTTTTAAATAAAAAATTCAAAGGTGATTGGCTTTTATTTAACTTTAGATATTGGTTTTGCTATTTAAAGCATAGCTTCTTAAGGCACATGGTAGCAAACAAACCAGGACACTGGGTGGGAATGCATGGATAGCAGCTGCATGGCACGTCCGTAAAAAAAGCAAAGGAAAACCAGTAGCTCAGTATCATTAGATAAATGTGTTTTTTTCCCTCTCTTTTGTTAAAGTTACTAATTTGAAAGGATACAATATTGAATTTATGATAACCAAACAGATACTGAAATGATTTACAATGGTTATAAAACCTAGATATGCATGTTTTAGCTTGGTATCAACCTACCTCTCAGGATTATCTGAAGAGAAGGCACATTTCACAATGTGTTAGCTTGAAAAGTAGTGCCCCAAAACTGTAAAGAGAACAGCCTCTCCTCCTTGGGCTGGGGTCCTCTGGCTTCATCAGATCTTTTAAGAATATCCTCCAAAAAAACCTAGAGTACTATGAAATACCCAGCCTATTTACCTTTGATAAGAGCTGCAAGAAATGCAAAGAGAATTGTTTGCTCAAGGGGAGAGGCAGAGCTGGATGATCTGAAGAGTTTTATAGCCAGCTGTGTGTACGGTGCATCCTGAATTCCACAGTAGCTCCATTTAGCAAGATCTGCTGGAGATTGCTTCTTTCCCAGTGCCTGAAATCTTACTTCTGCTGTGACAGCTTCTTTCATTCACAGCAACCATTTTTAGAAAGTATACTGTTAAAAAAGCTTGGTGATCCCATTAATCCCATTATATCCAAGCATTGTGGAGTTTTTATTGGGTTTTTTTTAGATAAATGACTTATTTTGAAGGCAATAAGTATGTGACAGTATTAAATAAGTGTTAAGCTTGAGTTATCCTGCTTATGTTCAAAGCTATAGGGGGGAAAAGATTTTCAAAGGTGCTGTCCTGGGACTTCTGTAGGAACAGACGTAGAGGAAAAGAGCACTTTTGAATAGTTTGGTATCTCGGGAGCACACTGAAGTATAAAAACTTGCTGTGAGGAAATTGCTATGTCCTGAAATGCAGACATTATTTCTAAGTAAGTAACATGAAAGAGTCACGAGGAGATGGGTGAGCAGTAAGTCATGAAGGTAGCATGCACATGTCATCTTGGGGAAAGACAGATTCTGTGTCAAAAGATCTTTGCCTTTCCCTCTGACTTGTCATACAGATGTGAAGTATTAACAAAGAGTACTCAGAAGGGAGTTAAATCAGGAATAAACTGATATATGACTCGTCATGAAGTATTCCTATCTTCACAGCTATTGTGCTCTTTATCTAATTTCCCTAGCTATCTGATCAGAGCTGTTTATTTCACTGTTGAATTATTGCTGAAGTCTGAGAGGGCGCTGCTTTAAGCAATGGAGCTGGTCAGCAGTGTTAGCAATTCATTTCCATAGTATCTAGCCCTGTATGGGTCTGCAAAGTCTGGATTTGCCCTTGGAGCTTTCTCTGATGCCAGATAGCTTCTGTAGATGTGACCAGAACAGTGCTGGAGTTTAATGATGGCAAGACCCATACTATAGTTGGGTGTTTTTTTGTGATGCACTTTGTATTGCTTTGGGATATGTATTTGCTACTGGCAACTGGTGACTGCTAGATCTGAACTTTAAGGCTGTTTGGGTCCAAGGAATAAGCAAGAAACTTCCAACATTAGATTGCCTCGTGATTTTCTAGGCATTTTATCAAATAGCGTCTCCTGGTTTCAGCAGAGAGAGTTGACAATAGGGAGTTCATGTTTGATGTATCTTTTGTTTTGGAGATGGCTTCCCTAACTCCATCTCCAAAGCCTGCATTTACTAGATATGCTAAAGCTGTATTGCAGTGGTGACCATGGAAAAGAGGGAGAGAAGCAGCTTGCCCTTCTTGACTTTGTATGGGTATGGCTAAGTAATGTCACTTTCCCCTTGTTAAAATCTTGGACTGTCTGAGGGCTAGGAAATTATTTGGAACATAGCTGTATTTCCACTTGTGACTTGTTACCCTGTTACACCCGAATCAGGAAACAGGCATTTTATAACTGGGCCTTCCAATTCATCATAAGGAATATGTCCATTCTGGAATTACATGCATGATAGCAAGACCACTCAAGCTGTGAGAGATACCAGAAAGAAACTGCTACGTAGTGAATCAGTGACCACAGTGACTTTGTTGTGAGCCATCCATGAACCTGCATCCAGCCTTGCTGAAACCCATGACACTGGGCTGACACTGCCCTTGGTCTGACAGCTCACCATGTGCTAGTGCAGACTGCTCATGTCTGATGCTGAGGCACCTGCATGCAAAGGGCACGGAGCGCTAAGACAGGGCTGGGGTTGCATCTGCCTTTTTGGCCTGATTGCAGCATTGTATGGATGATCTTCAGGCTCTTTTTTAGAATCAATATTTCTAGTAATAACTGGTTGGTGCCCCACCGTTACCATTCTGAAGAAGTACAGACACTAACAATGTGTGTCTGTAGAGAACATGTTCTCTCAGGCTTTAGCCTGCTGCAGATGAGGCACCTAGCAGACAGTACCAGGAATATTCCAGGTTGCTCTCAGTGCTGACCAGCCAAGCCAGGAGGTATTGTCTGCCAGCAGTTTCCCAGTTTGCTGTGAGTTTGAAACCAGGGCAGCAGACCCTCACAGAGTGAGTGTATGTGTATAGGGGTACAGCTTCTTTTATACCTTATTTCATCAAGGCAAGCCCTCTGAGGTTTTCATGAGAACTTGAAAACACAGATGGACCAAGGCAGTCTCAGAATATGCAGTTGCTGGGTACACTGAAGCAAGTCTCAGTTGCACCTGACCTCTGGATACACATTACAGGAAAACTGCTGGCCTTAGGTTGCATTCCCAGGTCATAGATCAGGCTCTCAAACTCCTGTCCCCAGGAAGGGATGTATGACACCGGCAAAGAGGTTGGCTTTCAGGAGCATCAAACAAGCTCTCGGAGGGAGGTGAGCCCTGCCGGCCCTGGGGAGACCCACTGGGACCTTGTCCGTTTGTTGTTTTATCTCTGTTGATCTGACACCAGAGCTGGGCTGGGAGGTACTGTTTCTCAGCTATTCTAAGGGATTTTGACACCTGCTCTAATTATCCAAGCAGTCATTTGGGGGGGGGCCCAATGCTGTGTTGTTGTGCATTGTTCTGGCAGGCAGTTTCGGCTTCTTCCCTGGGCACATCCAGACCTAGTTAAAATAGACAAGAATTTCCATTAATGTCAATGAGACTGCATCCTAGTAAAGCTGGGACTAGTTTTGATGCTAATTCTTTCTTGAGGAAACTGTCACTGATAATCAGTGCTGATCTGTAATCAGCCTTGTGCCCTACTCTGTGATGTGCCCACATCTTTTCTGGTTTGGGACAAAAATAAGGCTTTAAATTCTACCAGTAAAGAAGGTTTAACTGGATTTACTTTGCAGATGGAGAGCTCTAAGTGGGCTTATAAGAGCTTGATTTGAAAGTCTGATTCCTCAAAGAAGCAAAAATTCCTGAAGTTTTCCATCCAGGAGATTTCAAAGATGCTCAAACTAAAATAAAAACGATAGCTCCTGGCTTCTGTTTGCATGGTTGAAGAGTTATTTCCACACACTAAGCTCAGGGAGATTGCCACACTACCTATAAAATAACATATTTGGGAATTACCTAGTAATATCACTTGTTTTTCATCTTGAACATTATACAGTACAAATAGGAAATAAAGTATTATTATTGGCAGTGAGAGACGACAAACCTTGGATTTTGCTTGTACACAAATTGTTTCCATGTTTCATTAGCTTCTGGAGGTATTCTGCTGCTTTCCTCTCCTCAGGGACAAAAAGAGGAACTCAATCACAGAGTGTAACCCCTTCCATGCCATCCTCTCACTGACTGAAGGAATCCTTTCAGGCATTTGAAGAGCTGTCATGCCTGACCTAACTGTTGCTTTACTTTGTATTCATGCAGGATTTAGGAAAACATCAGGCAGGATGGAGATAATTGCATGTGAATAATTACAAAGAATAGAAAGGGATAGGTGGGTAATTACAGAACTTCTCTTAGGGACAATATTACTTGTCATTAAATTTGATGGACTGATATTCTTTAGGATAAACAGGCAAATGTGCCTTCCTAAACACTTAAAGTTCCTTCCTAAGAAACATACATTTTGCTTAGGCATAATTAAGCCTTCCTGAAGGGAATAAAATGCTGGTAGGTGTAAAATCCTTGACTGAATTTCTGAGACTTATATGTGGATTTCAGAAAGGCAATCACATAAATTTTCAGCCTTTCTGTTCAATAAATAGGACAAAAATGAATTTATTCTTTGATTTTATAGGAGTGTATCTCAATAACCTTACTTGTTTTGTGATGACTTCTCACAAGGGCTGAACCCAGGCTGCTGTATCTAAGCAGTCACAAACATTTGAAGAGTCTGAACCCAGGTGTGGATCAGTATTTTAAACCTGTCTCTTTTGGAACTGAAACCAAACTCAAACCTTTTCATGAACTTTAAAGAAATTTACTTTTAGGATGGGATGTGAACCCAAATTCTGCAGTTCTAGCAGTGGTGGGCACAACATTACAGCAAAAGAATGTAAAAAAATCCAAGATGCTTATACTTGTGATTCAATTCTCTGTTCTCTGCCTCTTAAATGGATAAAAATCTTGTACCAGACAATAAGGAGAGCGCTTGCCCCCTTTGGAATCTTTGCTGGGATTGCTAGCAAGGATGGCTGGCCTGAGCTTTAAAGCTTGGCTCCTCACTGCATCGCTGCTGCAGTTTCCCATACCTTCCTAACAGGGTGCAGGCTGTTGGGTGCAGACCATGCTCGGCCTGGCTGGCAAGCCCTGCTGCTGCATCCCAGAGGCCTGGGAACTGACTTGGAGTAGTGTGGGACACCCCACATTTGAGGCCTTGGCAAGGTGCACATAATACAGACTCACTGTGGATCAGACCATGAGTGGGTCATTTGCATAGCAACGTCCTATAGAGTGAAGACTTTCATGTTTTCTTGTTGCTAGAATTGTTATGGTGGATATTGTCATCCACATCAATGTCCAGCCCCTTTAAATCCTGGTGATAAGAAAAACCACAATCCTAGAACTCTCAGTTACAATAATGACCAAAGAAAGAGGTGAAAAACAAAATAAAACAAGCCAAGATAAAAATACACCACAGGGCAAATCTGTTGCTGTGCTGCTGTTGGGTGATGGAGTTTCCATCAGCATTCCCTTGGAGTGCCAACTTGTAAATAGCATACACATCCCCAATGCCTGGCAACACCACTACGAGGGTACGTGTACCGCCCCACACCACTGCAGTCTGTGCGTGAAGATAATTTTTTCCCCCTTTAGGGTCGCAAAGAGCAACCGTACAAAAGACTTTTTTCAATAGAATATGTTCTTATCTTTCGTGAAACATGGACCCACCCGACACTTGGACTGGTCTGTGGGCCCCACCCTTGCCCTTTTGTTTGGAGCCTGGGATCATACGATGGAGTGGGTTAGTGCATTGCTGTTTATGTTCTTCAGACCTCATCTATTTTGTTTTACAAGAATACATCACGCTGCTGTGGACTTGCTCGTGCTGTGGGTAGCAGGGAGTGGGGATAAGAAAGGGGAAAGAGGATGTGACACATCTGCCATGATCTGCTGGTGTTTCCAGGCTCGGGGCTGGTGACAGCATGATGCTGGTGTTTAAAAAATAAAAGGTCTGGAGCCTAAGCTCACAGTTCTAAAATTCAGGAGCAATTGAACTGAAATCAGTGGCTTCTCAAAAGTGCAAAAATCATGTACCTGAAATCAGAATCACACCTTTGTTCAGATTTTCAGGGTCTTGTCTTAACTTGTTACTATCAGATGGTTCATGACATTTCAGCAGGCACCTGGGGCATGCAAAGCAGGTGTCCTTAGTCTGCTTCTGATGCTTGCCAATTTGATTCACTGACTTCATCAGCCTGGTTTTCGGTGGTGATACCAAGGTGTTTCTAGTGCCCAAGGCCTAGTGTTGAACCTCTAATACAAACTCTGGAGGTTGTGTGTTATTGATCGTGTTCTGGTATTTGCCATTAAGCACTTTCCCTACAGTACAATGGACTACTAAATCAATATGGTCAGACTCTGTGGCAGATACATGGAGGCTGATGGCAGGAACTCCATGGAGCCTGTTGTTGTGGAGGAAGATCCGGGAGGAACCTTGTCTCCAGAGATATAGCTGCATCTGTCACAGAGGACAAATGAGCCAACCCTACCACCCTGAAGGAGAAGGGCTTTGTCCTCTGATGCAGACAACAGAGGAAGGTAATGACTAAGTAATGGCCTTTCTCACCCTCTGGGTGGCTTTCAGCAGAGTTAGGAAGGAAGGGCTTTTGCCCAGCTCTGAGCCCAGGGTGCCTCATAATGCCTGATGTTTCTGCATGAGGGGGCAAAAGTTAGGCAGTTCCTCGGGCATGTGAAAGCTTCCAGGTGAGGGCCAGATTGCATGGGAGAGTAAGTTTTTGAGTTAGTACCAACTTTTACTTTGGCTGGTTATGTCTGCTGCTTTGTGAGTCATCTTCTCTGCTGTGATTTCATCTAAGTCATGTTTCACACATCATAGGATGGTGCATTGATGGGACCAACAGCTTGGCATGAAAACCTCCTTACCTCCTGCCACCTCTCTTCTGACACTCATCCATGATACTGGCCATCACATCAGCTTTCCTGAGGTTGTATGGGACCTTGGGGGAGTGTGTGTATGACTTTTACTAAAGTGAGGCACCCAGAAACTATTGGCCTGACTGAGGATTCAGGAGGCAAATAGTGGTTGATGTGGATCCTCAAATATCAGCCTCTTCACTTCATGGTACAGGACCAGAAAGCTCTGGGACAGTTATTTTGGAGCCAAGAGTTTTGGAGGTGCCTCTAGCCTAAATGAGCTGGAGGTGCTTGTATCCAAACCTCAGACCTTGGAAGCATGGATTCCTCCACTGCAGAACATTGGGGCTAGAGCCAAGGGCCGAAGAGAGCACTAGTGTCCCTGCCTCTGAATTAGTGTGCGGAAGTGGCTGGAGAGTTCCACTGGGTGCCTGCCTCAGGTTTGGTGGAAGCTTTTTGAAGTAGGAGCAATACACATGAAACATCTTATGCTCTGCAAAATCCTCAGCCAGTTCTAGTGCTGACATGCAAATGAGACCTCTTTATATTGTTTTGCCAGAAAGTGGGAAGCATGAGTGATACTAGAAACTCCTGCAAAATCCTAAATCCTGAACTTGATCAAATCCTCTGTTTCGTCAAAATGATCAAATTAATTTTAAAATGGCAAGATAAAGTGTATTTAAAGCAGATATCATTGAGACTTGCTTGCAACATGTCTGGTCCTACTATAAAGGATTTGCAGGATAAAATGAAATTATTTACCAGAAAGATATAAAACTGCAGATAAAGTGTTTCTGCGTCAGTCTTGCAGTTACCTGTTTCAGAGGGCATCTTTTCATCTTTTCAACATTTGTTCCAGTCGTGGCCACACTTGATTTCGGTCTGGCAGGATAGCCATGGTAACAGTGTGCTTCCAGGTATTCATCTGGGTGGGGTGAAGAACTGGACAGCTTCCAATACTCTGCTCTGTGCTTTATTAACACCCTGAAACCCAACTTGCAAGTGCTACAAAATTGGGAAAAATAAGGATTGGAAGGAGGGGGAGAGAGAGAGAGAAAAGCTGCAGTATTTGAATCTTTATGATTCAAATGAATCTTTATGATTCAAAAATGAATTTATGATTCAAATGAATTTATGATTCAAATGAATCTTTATTATTCAAATATATGTAAAATTCCAAGTGAGCTTTCAGTATCTTGTGTAAATCCAGCCTGCATATAATCTTATGATTTAAAGTTTGCTGCAGTGCAAGTGAATATGGCTCATGGTAGAGGATGTGACGCTTCCTGAGTAAAGACTTTGGGAGGTTTCTGATGTGAGTAAAATAGAAGATAATGAGAATACAGAGCCTGTCACACATGCTTCTCTATTTATTTGTTTATCCCATTTTGATTCTTTCATGTTACCATACAGAAATCTTTTACATCTGATCATTAGATGGAGATACAGTCCCTACATCCCAGTTCCTCTATGTTCAATGGACCGTGCAAAAAGCACACTGTGGCTGAGGCAGCAAGAGTGGGATTTAATTTACAAAGAGCAAATTCCTGTTTATGTCTCCTTGCTCACCTTTTCTTTCTTGCAAGAAATTACAGTAAGAAACAAGCAGCATGCTAAAAAAGAAACCATCCATTTAGAAAAGAACCTGCTATTTGCAGAGTCGAAGTATGAAAAGCCAAACTCTACTTCTTTAACACCATGTGGGCCAGTGGAAGTGCTCCTAAACAGCATCAGGGGAGCAGTGTAAAAAAACCAAACCCTAGATACTGTCCGCTTACCAGAACAGATGTTATTAAGAGGGATGATAGTGGTACCTTGGTTGACACATTAGGGGTTACACTGGCTATTTCAAGTATGAGACCTAGAGGTTGAAATAGAGATGAAAAGATTATATATCACAATCTGCAACAAATGCATACCCTTGGCTCTGTGCACATCAATGTACCTACAATATCTGTTTCTTGCAAAAGGCCCAGGCAGTTTCTTTCCCAGTGTGCAGAACTGGGCTTGTTGGACTACCTGGCAAGAAACACACCAGGAGCACCCGATCACAGAGCAGAAGAGAGGGCAATGTAAATAGGTAAAATTCAGGGTTTTTTGTAAGCAGCTGAGGGGCAGATTTTGACTGTTAGCATGCTATAAATGCACTCCCTGATTTAGGGTCTGTTTAAATATTCTGAAAAGTATTCCTAGGAGTAATTTCATTTTTTAAATAACTGTACCTCAATGATTGCTTTCTTTCAAGGCAGATTTACATGTGTCAAAGCACTCAGAAATGAGGGTGGGAGGGATAAGGTCCAAACTTGCTCATGGGCAACACAGCTATATCTTGCATAAAGATTTGCTTCTAAAATTTCTTAAATTTCTGTTAATGTTTTCATAATGCTGTATAAATTTACACATAAAATATATTTTAAAAAGAAATGAAAATAAAGGCAAGAATATTTTCATGGTTACAACATCTGGTTATCTTCTTATTTTGAGGACACTGCAATGCTTGTCTCACAGAGCTGCCCTTTATGGCCATATTAACCCTGTTCTGCTACAAGGCCATTTGCAGATTATGTCTATTACTAACCACATACTGAATTCTGCTTTATGCTTTGTCATTAAACACTTTGTGGGCAAACTATAGTCATTCAGAAACTGCCTGGGAGGCAGCTTAGCTCTCTGAGCAGTGACAAGCACCCAAGTAGACGGGGAGCAGTTCCATCTATTAGGATCATGAGCCAGGGACTTGAACCAGAAGAAAGATGGGGGTAAGATTTTGGGGGAACAGAGCCAGGTAAGTACCAGTGGTCCACAGATAAAACCTTCTGGTGAGCTGCTCACAGATATGGGTATGTGATTGAAAGTGAATGAGTTAACACATTCAAAGGAGTCACCATCCCTTAGGAGGAAGTTATTATCCTTCAGCTGGGGAACAGTAGCTGTGTGTGTTCTGCTCTATTGTGGTGTTAAGGACAATGGGTTAGTTTAAATCATCTTAAAGCATGCTATTTTGATAACTTGCTTCTGTAGGAGCAAACTCAGATTTTGCATAATTTTTGCAAGGAAACATAAACTATTATAAAGTTTTACCAGGCCTTTTTTGAGAGGAGATGTCCCACTGATTGTTATAGAAGCTTTGACTGATTGGTCTTATTTGGAGGACTAAGCCCCAGATTTGAGGATTTCAAATGCAGGATGTTTTGAATTAAACTCATAGGCCCAGTTAGACAGACTATTTTCTTTTAATGGAACTTTTTATACTTGCATGTCTCTAACACAATTGAAGTGATTTCATAAGAACTTAGCAAAAACGTCAGTGATGAGTTTACTTTGGAATAGAATAAAAAACTACCCTGAAAATGGTAATGCTTTCTAACGAGAAGCATATAAAAACAGGGTTTTAGAATAGAAAGTTTCTCAGAATTATCATTAACTGTAGCAATCATTGTGGTATTAATGAACAATTAATTTTTTCAAATTGGAGTTTTTGTAGTTTTAAAATTAGAGGTTTTCTTGTTATCTTTAATTATTTTTTTTAATTAATTATTTGCCTGTAGCAAATAATATTCCAACTCCTTTGCCCATCCATTGGTATATATAGTGACTTATTATTTGAATTTTCTATCTCATAATCATTAATTGGAAAGCATTCTAATATGCATATATCCCAGAAAGCCTAACTATGTAACCCAGTCTTTTCAAAGACTGTCCTAATGAATCTTTCATCTGTAGGTATAAAGGGAAGAGAAACAAGGTCCTTATAGTGAAAAAAAAAAAACCAAAACAACAAAACAACAACAAAACAAGACCTCCAAATTAGTTATATCAATTCATCCATCTAATGGGCATTGTTCTCTTTGTGTTGTCCATAGAGAGAGATTACAAACATCTCACAGGTTGCATCAGATGAAGGCTAGAAATCTGTTCTCTGTGGCTTCTACTGAGAGTTATAGAAGAAAAGTTTTCTGTGAAAAGAAAGAAAAGGCACTTTTCTGAGTAGAAATGAGATCTTGTTTGAGCACCCACAGGTAGTGGGATCTCTGGTCCTGATTTTGTCAGATGTAATAAAACAGCCTTTTGCATAAGCCATCAGATAACATTTGCAAGATAGGTCTGTACAAACCATTAAGGCCAGTTCTGCAATATGGGGTGGAGTTTTAGAATTTGATCTTCCTATCTTAAAGTGTAGAACTTGATAGTTGAGAAAGACTTGCAAAAATCATCTTCTGGGGGGACCCGCTCATGTGAGAGCACAGACAAGAGTTCATCAGTCTTTAACAGATGGCAGGATGAGTCGTGTAACTCAGGTTCAAAGGAGAGGAAAGGACAGAATGATACTGTTCTTTCACTTTCAGTAAATTGAATGCAAGCTGTGCTGTATCAGTCTCAGTTACTGACAAGCCTGGTAACTTGTATATTGCTGCCTTCTCCCTGTTTTTGGTGTGATATTGAGCTTTGACTAAAGAGATGTGCTGACTTTTGGAAGGAGCCCTTCTCCCATCCTGCCTTCAATCTTTCCCTTCCTTGCTGAGACGACGAAGGGCAAGATTGGTGGTAGCTCCCTCCAGCCTGCAGCTGGAGGAGCAGCACGTTTCCAGTATCAGTCCCATACAAGTATTGTTATTTTTCCTGTCATGTTTGTTGGGGTACAGCTTTTCATTTATTTTTCTTTCAGAAAGGCAGGAAAGCCAATCTGGAAAAAATACTTCTCCCATGTCATCAGTAATTACGTGGCCGCTGTGCCAGGCGTTGGCTTGCTGACAGTTTCAAGGAGGAGAGTGGGTGAGACCCAGCTGCAACCACAAGAAGAAAGAGGGAAGGAGATCTTAATCTGACTTGGGCTTCACTTGCCCTCCCTTCTTTCCCCCTCCATCGCAGGGAGCCACCACTACTACTTCACACAATTAACTCTCCCCATTCTTCACAGGACTGCCAGTGCCTGGCCTGTGCAGCTTTCTGTCCATTTTCTTCCACTCATTCAATGTAACATATAAGGAAACAGCTTTCCCTTAGGAGGGAAATGCCTTCGAGAATAGAGGCCTTGCCCCACCTCCAGGAAAAAGAGCATCTATATCGATAGAGCATGTGAGAGTAACAATAAAGATCATGACTCTGCAGATGGTTTTCAACATCTAGTTTTAAAATTGGGGCATTTTCCAAAATGAAATCTGTAATTTACTTGATATCCTAAAAATAATTTAGGTCATCGCCTGGAAGGGATGAACTGTGCTCATACTACAACTCAATGTGCCAACCTTGAATAAGACATTATAATGAAACAGAAACTAAGAATGCCTAATATTGCTCAGGTGGAATATATTGGAAGGTGGGAAAATGTGATGTATGGAAAGCTGTCAGACAGGACTCTTTTAGCCCTGACAGCATTAGAGAAACACCTGAGCCAAAGTTCACAAAGTGATTATATAAAAAGTAAAAAGTACCTTGGTGCAGGTACAGAGTGGGCCTGCAACAGCTTTGTATTACTGCCTCAGCTAATTGGTGGACCTTAACATATCCAGGCTGTAAGATTTTCTAAGATTTTCAATGTTTTTTTATATGGTCACCCTCATTTAGAGTTAAACCCAATCCCTAGTGTCCTTATCTGTACTCTTGGTCACCTGCTGCACTCTTTGCTGTGGCTTGTAAGTTGTTACACTGTGGTGCTGAATGTTACTTACAGAGGGTGCAAATATAAACGCTAAAGTAATCCTGCATGTGGTAGAAATTATTGTCATAACCACAGTCTCAAAAATGTGGTGGGGCAGTAAACCAGCACAGTCAGTGTGTATTTAGCAGCAAGTGCAATCTGTAAAGATGCAGATTTGTACTCTTCCCCTTCTCAACTGGTCAGCCAGCAAACCTGTTCCAGAAAGCAGTAGAGTACACCAAGAGAAGCAGTTTCCTCACAGAATCCCTTTAGGAATACAGGTAAGATCTGAGAGAAATTTTTCTTCATCTTTCCCTTGCTTGCCTTCGTTGGCACAGCTGTGAAAAAAAACACTTATGTACTGCTGAATAGCTGTTCCCATCCTCTTCCTCCTCTTCACTCAAATTCTTCACTCATACAAGAATTTTGCACAGCAGAAATCTCTCACTACCCCAAACTGATGACAACATCCTACTAGTTATTACAGAGCTGTTAGAGAAGATGGTACCAAAAAAGATGATGCTGCTAGCAAAGAAGGTACCAAAGAGAATTGGCCAAAAGCCTGATTACAACACACAGATTACACCTTCACTTCTTCACTTCTTCAGTCAGATGGATGACATCTTACTGATTGGATTCCTCCTCAGATTAAGAGGCTATGTTCAAATAGTGTTCTCTGAAAACTTTATACTGACATTTTTCTCTTAATCATACACAGAGATTTGCATTAAATTCATGGTTTATTGATGGGAATTTTGCTGATGTTGTTATTGTTTTCAATTGAAAAAAAATTTGTTTTGAGGAAAAATTTTAAATAATTCAGAGGAATTCGCAAGGAGATCTGAGAATACTTGACAGCATCGATCCATGGTGCTTTTTTATGTGACAGAAATGAGAGCACATTTCTTTGTGGTATGTGCTGAAAGCCCAGCTCAGACTGAGAAACCTTTTTCTCTGGAACTACATCACCACAAAAATGTCTAGCACTTGACACATGGATTGTTACTGGATTAATTACCTTAAAAAACAAAAGTGTGATAGGAAGATTCTCTCTACTGTGTGCAAGCTGTGTCTACGTTTAGCAAAGAGGAGATCTGGGGAGCCAGCATGGTTAACCTGTGAATTAGGTCTGTGTAGACCTAATCAATAAAGCTGAGCATTAGGTACTTCACTATTGATTTGCAGTGCTTTGATTTAAGAATCCCACATGTCGTGGTTTAAACCCAGCCACGCAGCTCGTTCACTCACTCAACCCTCCCTTTCTTGCCCCCCACTTGCTCCCGGAGGGATGGGGAGGAGAATCAAAAGAATGCAACTCCCACAGGTTGAGACAAGAACAGTTTAGTAACTAAGGTATAAC
>JBCJKH010053616.1:4104-23903 GCA_039877255.1 Loriculus beryllinus
TCCCTGCTTATGGCAGGGGGGTTGGAACTAGATGATCTTAAGGTCCTTTCCAACCCTAACTATTCTATGATTCTATCCCAGGTCTAAAGTCATAGCTGGAAAGAATGTGGTGTAGATTCTTACTGCTGATTTGCAAAGCCCTGGTGAAAACCAGGCAAGCATGAGGTGAAATTGCTGTCTTTGGGTGTGATTTTACAGCTTATTTTGACCGTTGTATTGCTAGCAATCTGTATAATGGGAATGTCGAGCAGGTCTGGTAATGTCTATAACATTGAAAACACCTCACTGCAATACCATCTCATAGCTGACCTGCCTAGCTCCCCAGAACAGTCCTGGCTGCCCAACAGCATAAACACTTTCAAATACAAAGCTCCAGTTTTGAATGCATTTGAGTTTTCCTGTTCACCACACAGCAACGTTCACTGCTATGTAGCACCTTCAGCCCTTCCTTTGGCTAGTGTGAGTAAAACATATGCAGCCATATTCCCCTTCCCACTAATAACATGCTCCTGAAGAGCATGAATGTTAGCCATGCAATGGATAATAAAGCATCTTTTCCCATCAGAATCAATGAGCAGATCACTGTTTGAGAAGGTCTTGGCTGCTTTGTCTGAGAGACTGAGCTCCCAAGCATTATCCTCCATTTCTGTCCTTCACACTGAATCGACTTGACTGACCTAAATTCATCTGAGGAAGCTGATGCCTTCATTCTCATGGATAAAACAGCCAAGACAGTGGACTGCCTGTGTCCCCCTCCATCTGATGATAATTGTGCTTCTGCCTCTTCATCTTTTACATCGTTTTACACTGCTCTTGTGTATACAAACTGTATTTCTTAAGTCCCTGACACATCCTCTGTTTCATTAATTCTAAGGCAAAAACTGCTTTATCATCCAGTGAATTCAGTCACTTCTGCAGTGAGACTAAATGCTTGATGTAAATTTTATGAGATCATTCTTGCTACCGGTTTCCCTCCTTCTTTCCCTCCTCCTCAGGTGAATCAAGAGTCAATCAATGTGAAGGATGGGGAACATGGTAGTGAGGATAGTTGGTAGAACAGGGGCTTGAGCCATCAGTGGTGTATCTGTCTCCAAAGTGATGAATATGGATGTGACAGACAAAAGCTGGGCTGCTGGAGGAGAGCTGGGTGCGTGCGTATCTCTAACTTAACTTTAACATACGGTTAAATTTAGGTCCAGGTCCTTCTTCCTACCCATGGTTTCTGAACAGGGGTATATCTCTGCTTTCTGTACAGGTAGTTCCCTTCTTTCTTTGCTGATCATATAGGACAGCTCCTCTACACATGCCCTTTCTCTCTGTCTTTTGCTTCTGTGTGTTCCTAGGCAGCTAGAGTGGCAATATGGCTGGCAATGTTATCTTACACAGGGGCTGTTGCACCCCACAGTCTGCAGCCTCTTCTGTTGCTTCTGCTCCCTTATTCATTTGTTCTAAAATAATTTCTTTGAAATTAGGAATTACATCTCAGTTCTCTGTGCCAGCCTGCGGTGTGGGCTGTGAGTTCTAGCACTCAGGCTGCAGTTTCACAGCTAATGCTGCGTGGAGCAGGAGCTACCATGGGCTGTCCTTCCCCCCACCTGCCTCTTCTTCCCCCATTCCTTGTGTAGCCCTCTGTCTATGGACACAGGGAGGGAGAGGGGTTGATCTGGACGCTGGGGAGGGAAGGTTTTCTGGGCAACCAGCTGCCTTTTAGCAAGCAGGGCTGCTTGATACAGCTGAGTGAATCTACACGTCTCTGCCAAAAGCTGAAGTCTTTCTCTTCACTCCATGTCCTTCTTTCCCATTCCCGCTCTATCCATCCCATGTGTCAGTGCTGGCACTGAGCCCCTTCATGGGGCAGTTCAGTTTATTAACCTGGCAAAAAATAAGCTCCCGTTTCCAAAGGCTGGCTGTGATGCTGAGGCAGCCCTCAGCGCACTCAGCTGCTGGCTCTGAGTGTCTTGCCTTCTGCCCTCGATCCCCAGTGGTAAGCTGCAGCCCTGTTGCTGATGCAGCTCAATAAACTAACTCAGGAGAAGGTGGATAGCTTGATGGTTCTTCTGGGATGTGACAGTCCTATTGTCTTAGACACTTCTATTTGAATAGGAATCATCTGGATCTAAGGACTCACTTTCTGTGGTTCAAAAAACACTAGATGCAGGCCTGCAAATAGATTGGTGGCTACGTATATGCATTTGCACATATGTTTGTGTACACATACATGTATGCAACTCCATAAATCCATGAGAAATCATAAAATGCAGACTCACACTGCTCAGGCTATCACAACAGCTGAATTTTCCTCAACTGTAATGTTCCCTCAATACAAATTGGAGAAAAATGAAATAACTGGCTGTACATTACTTATATTGTGCAATCCTTTCTCATGATGATTAGAAATTATGCACACATAAAGTCCCTATCATCCAAGCAAATGTGCTCAATTATATTTACTCAGATAGGAAGTCGATGTGTTGAGCAAGCTGCCATTTTTATCTGACCGCAATTACTCTTCTTCATGGTTGGGATTCCTTGGGTCTCATGGGACAGATTTCTTCCATGGTGTCACCCACAAGAGTTCACATCAGACTGCTTTATCATCTGTCTGCAGTGTTTCACTGCTGTTATCTAGCAGTAACACAGCTCAGAGATGCAACTATTGTGATCCCAGAAGACTTTGAATTTATGGCTTAAAATAATCCAAGCCATTTCAAAAGAGCATTTGAAGTCATCCTCACCACTTGGTTGTATTCTACTCAAAAATGAGCTGGTTATTGCTGTTAGCATGCCTAATGCAATATGTTTTTGCAGGATTTTCAGTCACTAGTAATTTGAGTGTACAGGATAGTCCTCACACTTTGAATGAAAGAGCAATTGATTTCTTAGACAAAGTTGCTATTATCCTGGCAAGACTGTTTGCTCTAATGATAAATTTGTCCTGGCTACAGCCTTTTATTGCTCATTAAATTGACCAGCCAAGATCTGCAGATGAGAAAATAAGCTGGTAACTTAAATAGAGCTCCACATCTTTACAGCTCAGGTTTATTTGGGGGGCTTGTGATAAGCCAGTTTCGCCCCTGATGAGAAGAGCAGCAGTCAGAGTCAAAGCCAACTTCTCAGTGTTTATCGAGACACAAGAGTTGTCCCACTTTAGTTACACTGATAACAGTCTAAGTGACAGTCACCTCTCGTGTTAATGCAATAGGCTTATGTTGTTACAGCTATTCAAGACCAGAAGATGCTTAAGTCAGTATCAGACAGCTTCATTCTGGGACAAGTTTGTCCCAGCACTTGAATTTTAGCTGATGTAACTGAAGTTTAAGATGGTGTTTAAATAAAAATAGCTGGTAAGACTACAGTAACTACCTAAATTAAAATCAAACAAGAAACAACAAAACCCTCAAATAAAACCTAACAAAAACAACAAACAAACAAACAAAACCCACAACATATTTTCAACTGAAATTATTTTGCTGGTAAAATGTGTGTGGGCCAGACCTGGATGGCTAAGGAAAATTTCCCTTTGGAGACAGTAGCTTAAGTATCTTTCTTAGCCAAAACCAGGCAGTGGGCTGCAGGCAGGCTGCTAGCCCTGGGTCTCTGCGTGTCTGTGCCCCAGCAGCAGCCCCAAGCCCTTCTCCCTGCCTGCAGCAGCAGGCTCTGGCTGTCACCTTCCTGCTGACTTACCATGGGGCAGCCAGGCAGCACCCAGCTTTCCTTTCTGTGTGCCTTCAGCAGTGCTCGTGCTGCAGAATGCAGCCCAGGAGCTGCTCTGTGAACCCTCCATCCTCCCTGGTACAAAACCCTTCTAAAAGCCTTCTGGAGCCAATAGTCTTAATATGATGCAGCTTTATACAAGCTGGAGAAGGGCTATCATTTTTTTTCCTCTGATTTTCATTGTTCCCAGATAATCTGCCAAGCCAAACACCGATTGTGCCTCTGCGCCTCTGCCTCTCATTTCTGCAAAGAAATAAGCCTTGTACAACCTTCTGGGATCACCAGCTTTGTGTTTACCACTAAGAAAACAGAGTCAGGAACTGCTCTCTGATCCCAAGGCCGAGCGACACAGACTGGCTATATCCATGCTGCATAGTGCTTGATCCTGGTCTCCCATCTGGTGCCGATGTAGCCCTTTGAGATATTTATCTTCTTCTTTCTTTTTTTTAACTTATGCTGTCTGAACTAATGTAATAGCTGTGCTGCAGCCCTCAGCAATGGTGTCTTACTGCATGAAATGGGGTTTGTATTGAATGAATTGGGATGGGGCAGGAGGGAAGTTTGTGGGTACAAAACCTCCTGAGACAGAGTTGTAAGACTGTGTAGGATGAAGGAAATGGGAAGCAGCACAGTCCCATCTCTGCTGCCTGCTGGGAACAGTCCCTCCTGTGTGCTACTGTGTGCCCTGTGTGCGCTGGCATTGTCTTGCCATGCTGGGCTATGTGGCATTGGCCAAGACTGTGTGCATGTTTAAACACAGGGGAGGAAGCCTGGATGCACAGTAAAAGGTGCCTCCAGTGTGTTAGCCACTCATGCCCTTATGACAGGGTGGGAAGCTTTGGGGGGCTCGCTGGGTCAACCATGACCCAGCATGTGGTGACCAAGGCATGTGGTTGCTTGGTTCTCCAGTTCCATTCAGGGCCATATCCAGCCCTGTGTGCTCACAAGCAAACTGCCCCTTCTCTGGGCAACGGGTTCCTCACTGCTTTCTATTTCCAGGTCCATGTGTGAGGCTATTCTGCCACCTCTCTGTAGCTGCAGCAGCTTGTTCTAAATACATCAACAAAGTAGTTTTGTCAGCTTAAAACTGTGCTTGGAACTGCTCTGCCTACATTTATAAAAGCCACCCACTGCTTCAGTTTCTCATAATTTTCTTTTACTCTTTACAGCATAAGTAACATTTTCATGTTATCCCTTCTGTTGGAGTCGCATAAGAAATCTTCCACTGTATACTTGTATGGGCTACAGATCTCTCTTCCAAATGTTGAAGAAAAGCAAGTTTATGTGAATTATCTACAGCAGATAATTTCGCTTCTGCACAGAATCTAAAAATAAAGTGGAGCCCACATTCTACAGTTAAGTAGCTTTTAATTAGGTGTGATAATAGCATGAATTATCTTTTAGAGTGCAATAGCTCTGTGATCAGAAGTCAAGTGGTGGGAGTGATAATTGTTAGCAAAAATGTTCTACCGAGGGAAGAAACTCAATGCTGGCATGTTTGGGTTTTGTTTTTTTAAATATAATAGGTCTTGGCAGGCCAATTAGTATTTTGTGTGAATTTGGGCTTTCTCAGTTATTGTTGCTGTTTTAATATAGCCGGTAGGTCCTTTCAAGTACTATTGTAAAAAAAAAGGGCAGTGAAAACCTGTAAGTCCCCATCAGGAGTAGTTTCATGGTGGTACCTTTGGACAAGACAAACGTCATTGCTGCTTTCTGAAAATGAATGTCTGAGGTGCTGGATGGTTTTGTTCACTTCCTCCTTATTTTAACCATAAATAACATCAGGGTTTGAACATAAACAACATTCAGAATTGTGAACTGAGGTAAGAACACATCTTTTGTCCTGCCTGCTCTGCTGACGGATGGAAAGCTCTGGCAGGCAGGTTCATGTCATAAACAACCACGGATAAACTGGCCGGTGCCTGGCTCATGCAAGTCCTTCTCCTTTGTGCCAGCCGGAAGGATGCTCTCATTGACTTCACCAGCTTAGATGCTTTATGTTCATTGTCTTTATAACTCAAGCATAACATTTAGTCAGCTTGGTAGGGCTGGGGGTGTGGAACACAGTTTATTTTTCAGCAGGGAAGGCAAACCTTACAGGAAGGTCTTTTAAGGATAAGAGACTCACTTGTGGTGCTGCAGGGATGGTACTTGGCACTTCAAACTGCAGACAGATGCAAGCACAGTGTGTTTGAGCACAGGCAGAAAGAAGGAAGTTATGCGTGCCTAGGAAATATGGATGTATCCTGTGATAGTGACTGTCCTGCCACATGAGGCTCTAACATCAGCATGATCAGACAGGCACTGAGTGAGGGAGGTCTCTCCACAATGCTATACTAGATCCCCACAGCCAAAGGGCCAGTCTGGAGCTGGGGTGCAGGCCATGGACATTTCTGCATTTGTCACCCCCCTTCCCAGTCACTTGCCATCTTGTGCCTCTATGTGTTTGTCCTGAGCTCCTGGCTCCTCTCTTGGTGTTGTGGGGTCTTCCTGGCAGGAGGATGCTGTGCAGCATCTGTCTGGCCTCACAAACTGAGAACCCCTTCACCACTCCCTCCCAAGCAGACCTTCATATATTTGCCTAGGGGAGTTCATAAAAATTAATTGAGTTGCCCAGCATTAGACACAGGTCATAAAACTCCCATCTGATCTCGTGCCTGCTGCTGATTTTAACAGCTGATTGAAACAATGAGCGCTAGCTTGTCAGGAATATAACAATACACAGAGAGAGAGCTGTAATACAGGCAGGTGGGTGTAGATAATAAAGAGCCTCTGCCTGTATCACAAAGCTTGCTTCCTGAATCCCTGGGCAAGAGTTCAAGCACAGCAAGTGATGGAGATGACTGTTTGAACTACACGTTTTGCTGGGTAGCAGGTCTGTGTGCCTGCTTATTTATTTCTTCATTTTCTTGCTTATTTTTAAGTGAGTATGAAATCAACTTTGAGCAAGGAAGAGCTGGGGAATGGCTGGGAAAGGAATAGAAAGCTTTGCCGTGATCAAGGCCCTTTCAGTCTGATGTCATTTGTGGCCCCGTTCTGCCTTTCCTGGCAGACACTGAGCCATATCTATATTCCCAGGCAAATCTCCATTCATTAATCCATCTGCTTTCTTACAGGGTGTTCATTTGCACACAGCAATTCCCAGGAACACCAGGGAGAGCCAGAAGCATCCCACAAATGCAGGCACAGGAACTTTCTGTGTTATCTGTATCATAGAACCATAGAACCATAGTATCTCTGAATAGTTTGGGTTGGAAAGGACCTTCAAAGGTCATCTTGTTCAAGCCGCCTTCAAACGAGAAGGGACATCTTCAACTAAATCAGGTTGTCCAAAACCACATCCAGCCTCGCCTTGAATGCTTCAAGGATGGTGCATCCACCACCTCTCTGGGCAACCATGCCAGTGTTTCACCATCCTCATTGTAAAGGAGCATGTAAAGAAAAAAAAAAGAATTTTTAACTCACATCCAACCCGAATCTCTTCTGTTTTAGTTTAAAACCATCACCCCTCATCCTATCACAACAGGCCCTGCAGAAGTCTTTCCCCATCTTTCTATAGGCCCCTTTTAACACTGAAAGGCCGCAATAAGGCCTGCTCAGGGTCTTCTCTTCTCCAGGCTAAAAAATCCCAGCTCTCTCAGCCTTTCCTCATAGGAGAGGTACTTCATCCCGCTGGTGTTTTCTGTGGCCCTTCTCTGGACCATCTCCAACACAGTACTCCAAGTGAGGTCTCACCATAGCAGAGTAGAGGGACAGAATCACCTGTCATAGAACACCAGGTTGGAAGGGACCTCAAGGATCATCTGTTCCAGCCTGTCTTGGCAAAATCCTGTTGTATACAAGATATCCCCGCACTCCGTTCCACTGAATATTAGAAGTGTCGGTGAATCCACCGCTTCCTGCGGGGATTATTCCAATGGCTATTGTGGAAAACTCTCCTCTTGTATAGCCACCTCTATCGCGATACCTGTGCCTTGCCTGGTGGGTCCCCCGCGGGTGACTCTGTCCCGCGGGGGGCGGGGTGCCCCTCCCGGACCGGCGGCGCAGGGCGCGGTGCGGTCCCGCAGGGGGCGCTGCGGCTCGGCGCGGCAGGGCTCGGTGCGGCGGGCGCTGCTGGGCGGCTGCGCCCCACCGCTATATAAACACGGCCCGCGGCCCGCGGCCCGCTGCCGCTGCTCCGTCCTGCCGGCGGGAGGAGGCGGCAGCACCGCCACCGGCGAGCAGGGAGACAGAGAGAGGCAGGTGAGCGGTGCGCATCCTCTGTCCCGCGGTGGGCAGCGCGGGCTCTGCTCCCCTCCGCGCGGTGGGGGTCCGTGGGGCTGTCCCCTCCCTGTCCCGCATCGCCGCCCCTCAGGAGAGCCGTGACTGCGGTACGGGACGTGGGCAACGATCGGTCCGAGCCAGGGAACGGCTCCTGCGCGGGGGAAAGGCGGGTGACGGGGTCGCGGCAGGTCCGTGCGCTGCTCCTCTTCACTACCTGCGGGGACAGGTTTGGGTGGTGAGATAGGGGAGCGAGCCCAGCTTACTGATACGGACAATATATGTTGCCAGATCTATTTAGCCGAAAGTTTTGAGGATGCTAATAAATGGTACGGCTCAAGTGGGCAGTGCTCGCTGTGCCGCACCTGGCAAATACTGGAATTCCTCGCTCTAAACCAGCGGTGCGATAGTGGCGTGACCGGACCGTGCCGGAGGAGCAGGGGCCCGGGGGGGAGCTGGGCGCCTCCGGCCGGGACCTTGCGTTCGGGGCGGGCGAGTGCAGCGCTCAGGGCAAGTGCCGAGTTACAGCAGCGAACCGGCTCGCAGGTCTAAACCTGCGATTGCTGTCTGACCCTTCTTCGGAATTAAACAGCATCTGATTATTTTGATGAATGACGAAAGGTAAAGCAGCTACCGTGAGTTATAAGGTCGTGTATTGCTAGGGAGGGATAAATCCGTGGAAGATAGGGCAGTGGGTCCATGTCTCCTTTCTCAGATGAAACGTCTCTGCTTGAAGAGCTGTTCATGTAGGTCAGTTGTTTCCAACTCTGAGTGAGCCTGCATACCTTTTTCCTCTTTCTGGCTTCACCTCCCTTGCTGACTTTGACCCTGGTTCTTTCTCCCTGGTCCTTCTCACTGCCTCCCGAAGGTAACAGTGAAAAAGGGACTCTGCCTTCACATCAGCCTGTGCTCCCTAGGAATCAATGACCTCTGATAGCTCTAAATCTGAAAGAGAAGCTGATGGGAGCCTTGACATTTATTATTGCACTGTTGATCTTAAAGGTCTTTTCTAACCTAGTTGATTCTGATGTTCTATGATTAAAACCAGCAAAGATTAAAAAATGAGTAAATATTTCTCAGCAGGTCAAGCATCAGAAATATTTACTTATATTAAAGCATGGGTAGCAAAATAATTAAATGTCAAGTGTTTGCGTACAGGTTAACTTTGCAATGGATGAATGCATTAAGGAGGCACTTGGCAGGAATTGAGCTGGTTATAATGTGATGCATAAATGCCTTGTTTTGGTTTGTGTAATTTCATGCAGGAGCTGTTTTATGCTCTACCTTCAGTTTAATATTCATGGGTTTTACGGTTTCTCATCCTCATTTTCAAGCAGGGATGTAAGCTTTTCTATATCCCCTGCTACATAAACTCTTTACCAGTCTGCCTTTTTCCAATGCAATTAAATATACCCAGCTACTTGTCTCCTATTGCTGCAATCTGTTGTGGAGAGTGGTACAGCCTGTGCTGCAGGAGAGAGGCAGCAGTAAGCAGGGAGGCTTAACTTTCCATTCTGCTTTTTTATCATCACCTTGATTTCTGCACAATGAAGTCTTATTTTAAGGTGCAAAATGGGGATAATTTAAGTGATCCTTTGAGCACTGTGAGTTTGGAAATCACTACCTGAGATGGGATGTGGGGAGGAATTGAGAAGATCCTTGCAAAGTTGTATCATGATGCGTGTTTGAAGTAGCTTTTGATATGGTACCATGTCTTTCCCATGTTTCTCTTTAAGGACAGAGGTAGGTCTTACAAATATTACAAATATCAGGTGTAGGTTTGGGTCAGATAAGTAGCTATTCACTTCTTTACAGCAAAGCTTCTATAGTAAAGTTTCCTAGGCTGTTGTCTGTTGTGTTAGTGATAGTGACTCTAGCAAACAAGAAAGCAGCTTAAAACTGTCTTACTTTTTGGAGTGTGCATTTCTATGCAAAATACATTTATTGTGTAGTAAGCAATGCTAAATATTTAGGAAGATAGTTGGGATAAGAGTGTTAGCAGCACACCTATTGCAGAAATGCAGTTCTCTACATCTGTATAGCACAACAGCCCACCAGAGACTCTGCAGAGAGCTCAACCAGTGGGAGAGTCCTCCCTCATAGTAAGTTAAGAGAAACAAGACTTTCAGCTTTCAATGTGTATTCTCTATTCCTAGGTTCATGCAGGAAGCACCAGAAATGAGTGTATGACAGAATTGCAGCCAGAATAGTAGGCTCCAGTGAAGTGTGCTCTCTGAAGAGTCATACAATGAAGATGAAATGAAGCACAATACAGTAGGGACTCATATACAGTGATTGGTTTAATATTTGATTGAGTGCTCTGGAGGAGAAAAGAACTAGGCATAGTAATGGGCAACACTGGTAAAGATACTTGATGAAACACCAGCAACAGGCAGTGCAGGAGCATCTCCTCCCCTCCACCCTCAGCTGGGTGCTGAGGTTTGCTAAAAGGACTACTGAGGTACAGCTGATTTAGCAAATACTTTCCCTATGCAAGCATTGCATTTATCATAAGTTATTTATAATTTTACTGGGCTTGTTTAAATGCAACTTTTGCCGAACACTCTGCAGTCAGTTTTGTTACAGAAGTGATAACTAGCAGAAAGTGGAAAGGAAGTAGCAAAGAGCAGCAAAACTTCAGGGCAGGACAGTTTGTTTTGTACCTGGGCTTGCTCTTGCAAGCTCAAACCGACTGAAACAGTCTTTCTTCAGAAAAATAATTGTGATGGATTTTTTTATGTAACTTGTTCTGGCACTATCATAATATAAATAGCATCCTCATGAGCCTGGGAACACTGTCACTTTCTGTTGCTGGGTATGCAGTTGATGTTGGCTCTCTGAAAACCTTGCTTGTTTATTGTGTCCATTGCCATTATATGTTATCTTGCTATTCTGGATTTTCCAGTGGGGAAACTAGCAAGAGGATATGGTCGAGCACTTCACCCGTGGTCACCAGAAAGATCTTCAGAGTACAGCTAAGCACTGTAACCACCTGTTTCTCCCTTCTCATTGGTTTCATGAGAAAGACCCACTTAGTGAGTGCTTGCAGGGTGAGAAGCAAGAGGGGAGATGATTAGCTGTTATAAATTGCTGTAACTTCACAACCAAGTGATTTATACTGTCCCATGTTACTCTGTTATGTTACAGGTTAGTATTTTGAAGGCAAGGCAACATGGCCTATGGTGAGGCATCCCTGCTCATGACAGGGGTTTGGAACTAGATGATCTTAAGGTCAATTCTAACCCAAACTATTCTATGATTCCAGACATCAGAAAAAATAGGTCTCCAGGACAAGGAAAGGCTGTTTAAAAGACTTTATTTAACAGCCACCATGGTAACTTCTTTAAGGAATTCTATTTTCTTTTTCAATTAAGCAACTACAAAGCTGGCAAACAGGCAGATGGGTTCTAAGCCCCAGAGAGAGTGAACCTTCACTGTTTTCTGCTCAAGGAAAAGTTATTGCTGCTTTTGTGGTGTGGTGAGGCACAGCATGTAGTGCTGCACAGAAAGAGGTGTCAAGGGGTGCACTGGCTGGAGGGGAAGGAGATCCAAGTTGTGTTCCCATATAATTGCAGTAAAGTTGTTTTAAGACTGTGCCTTAGCTTCCTCTCTAAAATGTCAGAGGATTAGGCTGGCCCACTCTTGCAGGGCATTTGGGGACTGTGGAAGGAGAAGCCCATTTTGTTCCAGCAGGGGCATCCACATTAAAAGTGACTTAATCCTCAGAAGCATCTGGTGTAGCAGCAGCTCCCAGGCTTTTGCTTTAGTGATATCACTTGCAGATCAGTGATTTTATGCAATCCTCAAAACTAGAAAAAGCATCAGCTGAAAAAATTCCTTGGATTCCCCTCCCAGTCTGCAATCATGACTCTTAATTTAGATGATGGTGTAATACAGGTTGCTGCTCGTTATATGAGCATGAGGGCTGTTCTGCCCAGATAGAAACTTCTTTGAAACAGCTATTGTATAGGATGCGTGGCTGGAAGAAAAGCATAACTTGTTCTTTGCACAGCTGTGACTTTCACTTCATGGGCATAATCGCCAACAGTTACAGGAGAATGACTTCCCTTGAAAATCATAGTTAAAAAGTAAACAAGCATCTAAACACATGCTGGGCTAATTAGTTTCTCTATTAAGTCTTACTTTTGAATTTTAACTATTTGATTGCTTACCCTAATTGAGTTGGCTTCTGTCTTTATTATCCCCACAGGGTGCTCTAAATTACGGCAAAATGCTAAGTCTGCCAAAGATCCAGTGTGGCAGGCAAGGGTAACCCGAAGAACAGAGATGCTCCAGTAGTGCTTTTGCCCTCTGGCATGTGTTGTCTCTGCCAGGTTTTGCATGGAGCATGTGAAACAAAGGCCTTTAATCCACCTGAGAGCTTCTCAGTCCAAGGCAGTTCTCATAGCAATTCTCAAGTTTATACTGCCAGAAAAATTCAGAGGGACCAGATGAATCCCAAGTAATGTACCTCTGTGCTACAGGGTATGTTAGTGAACTGAACCAGAACTGGATTGTGATGGGGGAAAATAAAGCTTTGTATTAAGTGTTCAAGTTCGATGCAATTTGTTCATGCCAGAATGCTGAGAGGAATCATGATGTGCTATGCACAGGGAAAGCTGGCAGAATGCTGGACACAGATAAGACTTTCAGAAGTAAATAGCACTTCAGTGTGCTAGGCAGAGCAATGCTCACAGGATGAATGCATTTATTCTGGTCTACCAGACCGCTGGGATTTTAGATTCTTCTCTTGCTGTTATGATGAAAGGTTGTTTAGCTATTGGTGCAATATAATAGCGAGGTTTTAAAATGAGAACTGGTAAAACAATCTCTGGAGACCAGCTATATGAGCCTTGGTTAAATCAAATGGCTGCATGCACCAGACTACCAATCAGGAGCAAGTGTGTAAGATGGGGTTACTGTACCATGTTTGGGGTTTAATGCTATGATATAAGCCCAAGTATTTACCATGGGCACTAAAACTGGTCTCTTTTTTTCAATGTGTTAAAAGGCTGAAAGGCTAGGAGAATAGGTATGAAATTGGTGATCCACATGAAAAGGGTAGTCGGATCTTAAACTAAGGAAACTTTATATTCCACTTGACTCGCATGGAAAACTTTCTTTAAGCATAATTTTTAAGCTGGAAAGAAGTTAGTAAGGTTTTGAAAAACAGACTGGGCAAAGTGCTAATCTTAATATGACAGCAACTTGATCAAACTGCTAGCTAGGACTTCCTGAAACATCTGCACCTACCTATCCTTGATACTGCTGGAGCATGCCTCAGATATAATGGCTTACAGAAACAATGTATTTTTTTGTTAGTATGCATATAAATAATGTATATGCGTAGGTATATAATTTAAAATGGTGTGCATTGCCATCAGAAATATTTACAGTTATAACTTAAGAAGGCAAGGATCTCTGGAGACTCTACCAAATGAATTCACATTTTTCACTGATGAAAGTGTCAGAGTGTCTCACAGCCACCGTCCCATCCATGCAGCAGAGTTCAGGGCCAGATTCACTGCCTTTATTGATGAGTAATCCGTTGATGTCAGTAGAGCCAGCAAGATACTGATGCTGAAGCAATGAAGGCCTGCAGGCTTGGTTCAGAAGATTCAAGTTTTTCCCTGCACTGAGTACCAGGTGGGGAGGTGAACAAAGGTTGCTTTATTTCAATGTTTTGTATCCCAAGGTCTTAGGCAAAGTAAAAGCTGAGTCACTGTCCCTGTAAGCTACAGCAGCTAATAGGTTAAACTGATTAGAGTGGAAAACATGACAGTGAGTCTGACAGATCCACAGTGTTCATTTTTAGCTGCTCAGCACTTTCAAAAAATCAAATCAAGGGAAAGCTGCCCTGTTTGATTGTTCCTATTGCATAACAGCAATGTCGTTGGGATTTGAGAGAAGCCACGAGCATGTCCCTTATGTAACAAATCCAACTTGCTCTAATCGCTGCTGCACTGCTGCTGACCCTGGCAGCCAGGAATAGCCCAGGAGTGGTGTTGTGCTTCCCAAGCTCTCCCCTGGGGCTGCAGGGTAGCTGTGGAACAGAGGCCCTTTTCTCTTAGGAGGTTTCTGCCAATCATGCTTGCTGGATTTGCAGTCTTTTTGCTAATGAAGTGCAAATAAGGGCTGAAGAAGAAATTCTGCCTTTAAGAAGTCCTGTCCAGCTCCTTATGGGCAGAGCTGATCCTTCTCTGCTTTCTTTTTTCCTGAAGCATCAGTCTTTACCCCATTTCCAGCTGGACACAGGTCATCTCATGATCTTGGTACTTATGCTCATTTAAAAAATGGACTAAATGCTAGGTCAGACTTTTGGAGCAGGTCCTCCTGAGCCTTTCTTTTACCCTATGGGACCCTGCCTCATGTCAAGGAGGCTGTGCTGGGTTTGTGGAGTGGATACTTCAGGGGAAAAGCTGCAGCCAGGTATTGCCCTTAATTTAGGGGCTTCCTATATCCCTCAGATTTGGTGGCATGTTGGGGCCTTGTTCCTGCCTTGTGACTTTCTGTGCTGGGTATTGAGGTGGTAGACCAACATGGGTGCTTGTGGAGCAGGAGGGAGGCTTTTGGGAGAAGTCAGATTCATGTGCTTGGGGCTTGCATCTGTGCAGGAGGTCTGACCCTTCACTTGAGCTTGTTCTGCTGATGGATTGTCTTGAGTAAAGTGGATAAAGAACGTTGTGGAAGAGCATCTTAGCCATGCCAGAGGGGTGTGTGTGCCTTGCTGGCTGCAGCTCCTGCCTTGCCTTCTCCATGGGAGAGCAGCAATCTGCCCCTATTGCCTCGACTGCCTCCAGTGTAATTAGGAGCATTTGAAGAATGATAACATAAAAAAAGCACCTTGTGCACAGCTACCTCAAACCTTCCCCTTAAACAATCACACAAAGAGATCTGTCTAATTAAAACCACAGGGGAATGGGGATGGTGGCTAATGAGGCTGAACACACAACTTAATTTAACTGAGTTATTTGAAAAGAAGCAACCTGCCTCGCTGGGGAATGGAAAGCGGGAGGGGGGGGGCGGGGGGGAAGGAAGAGGAGGAGGGGGGAGGCAGAAACAGGACATACCTGGATTTTCTTATTAAAATATAAATTTAATTGTAATTAATGCATGTTTTGCTACCAGTTACTTTGGATTTGGGATAATGTGAAATTTATCATGAACAATGATAAAAATTTATGACAATGACCACAGGTACATGTGAATAAGACATTTAAAACCACCATTTAATTAAATCTCTTACTTTAAATCCCACTGAGATCTCTCATCTTCTAATATTTTCTAATCTTTTTATCTAACTTTTCTTCGCTTTATCTTTACCATAAGGAAAAAAGTGTTATATGACTTCCCCCTTTTCCCTCAGCTGTTCTTCCCTATTCTTTCTCTGACTCTGCCTTTTCCTTGTCACACCCCCAGGTCTCTTCTGATCTCCACTTGCTCTGCTTGTGCCACAGTAACATCAATCTTGCTCTTCCTTGCATTTGTACCTCTTAACTGTTCACTCTATCTTCTGCCTCTTTCTCATCATAATACAATAAATACATATCACTGATGTAATATAAACCATATCCCAAACCAACCAAATAAAACCCACTACTTTCCCCCCACTCTCCCCAAACCCCTAAACAACCCAACAACCGAACCCCAAACCTTTTTCAAGCTTTTTGTCATCTTATGATCTGGTCAGTCCTACTTGGGATATCCTTTTCTAGTTTCAACTTTGATTCTCAGCAGGTTGACTTTGGCCCCTTTTACCACCTAAAACTGCATCTCATGATCTCTTATAAAATCTCAGGACTGGATTTCTTTCCTTCTCTGCCTTGACCTGTTGTCTTTTGATGTAACTCAGGTTCTCTGATTCACAATGTGTATTTCTTGTGATTACAATACTTTCTTGACTTCCGGGAAAAGCTGCTTCTGTGTGTTTTCTGGATCACCTTCCTCACCCATTCTTGATTTTCTTCTTTCCTTCTGTACTTTTTCTAGGTAATCTCATCATAAGCAAATTCAGCTAAATCTCCCTGAATAGCAATACATCACTGTTATCTCAAAATGTGCCATAGGAATAAGATGTCAAATAGCACCAAGTCCCTTAAAAACAATGATCTCTGTAAATACGTTAAAACCTGCCTAGGTTTAATGTATGCTTCCTTTTCAGCTTGTGCACCTAAATTTGACTTGAGAGTGGTGACTTGTAAAGATACTGCAGAGGAAGAGGAACAGAAAATATGGAGGTTTTGTTTCACAAGGCTTTTATATCCTCTTCCCCTTTTGAAAGTAGGTGCCTTGCTTCATTTAACTCCTAACACAGATCAGCTTATCTGTGAGCTAATGCCAGGAAACTTGGACAGGATCACAATCGGAAGAGCAGGATGTTTAATCTTGAGCACTGTGCTACAAAAGGTTTGATGGTGTCTGCCCTTGTTAACTACCCTAATTATAATGAGTCTTTTATTTGTTTCTTTAAGGTTTCCACCCTGGGACTGTCTTCTAGGGCAAACTATAACTAATGGAAGTAACATTTGTTTTTCCAGTGTTCTGGGTAAGCTTGTCTTCCGTATTATTGATGTCTGATTTGATCTTTTAAATGTATTTGCCATCGAATAACTATTTTGCAAGTTGGTTTAGATTTTTGTATTAGTGCTAGTCTATCCTACGTAAAGAAAACTTCCTCTAACAATTGCATCGACAGAGATAAAGATGACTTCAAAGCAGACCATGAGTTTTTTACTGGGGGCATTATCAAAAAAAATAGACCTTTGCTTTCCTAACATGAAGGATTTTGTTTGTTAGTTTGTTTGGGTTTTCTTAATTAGTCTGATATGGGTAGTATATATAGAAACATGAGATGACAGTATTTGAAGATAGTCTTTAATTCTTGGGAAGGCATAACTGGGAGATGGCTGTGATGTGGATCCTGGTAAAGTTGTGTTGAAGTGACATGAGGTTGTCCTCAACAAAACAGTGTTTGAGATCTCTGGGAGGTCAGCAGTGATGTTTTATCTGGAACCACATGACAATTATGCTGGTAAGTTGTGGGGCAATATTTGCCACCTGGTGGAGATATTGTTGACTCTTTGACTACCTACTGGTAACAGGCTGGCAATGCCCCCAGTGCCTCAAATAACTCAAGAAAATGGAGATAGGATGGTGTAGGCTCTGGATGGAGGCTGACTATGGGGTTTCTGCCAAACTCTGGAGGGGGTGAGGGAGGCCACAGGCTGCCTCTTCCCAGCCCATCACTAAGCAGGCTGGCGAGGTGCATCTCTAGATTTTGCCCAGCCAGGGTTTACCTTAAATGGATCAAATAAAACCTGAGTTCTGAGGCTAGCACACAGCACTGTACATGGTGAGGAGGCACTCAAGAGGTGATGACTCTGTGGTAATAAGACAGAGGGCAGAAAGCAGATGGGAGCAAAGAGTAAACAAACCCAGGCCATTAGCAAGAACATTCCCACCATGTCAGTTCTCAATGTAGGAGATCCTTTAGCATGTCTGCTTCCCTCTCCAGTCCCAGCTTTAGAGCCAGCAGGGACTGACAGGGCCCAGAAAGCTATAGCAGACATCATAGCATGATACCTGGCTTTCAAGTGTGTCTTTGTATATGCAGATGCTTCTGGGGACAGTGCTGTGTGACAGGAACTGTATGGTCCTAGGTGCCGGGGGAGGAATATCCCATCCCTTGCCCAAGCCAAAAGCTGTTCCTCTGGCAAGTCATGCTCAGTCACAGATAATGTGGTTTTGACTGTGAAACGGGTGACTGGACTGCTGTGTCACTGTCTCCTGGGTGGCACATGCATCCTGGTTATAATCCTGCAGCAGCCAGGTGGCTAAACCCCAGATGAGGGAAATCCCGTGTTTATGGTTTTACAGGTGCCATGTGATGCTCCAGCACTCTTGCCCCACATGACAGAAGGGAAGGCATAATGCAGTGCATGGCATCTGTTTGAGAGCATTTGCAGGACAGTGGATTGCTGAATGATGCAAAGGATGTAAAAAAATGCATTTTATATTATGAAATATATATATACACCCAAATGAATTCTGTTTTAAAACCAGTTGTAACTGTTTCTGCCGTCTCATTACTGGGGTTCTAAGTCTTGTAGCTCAGTGAGGCTAAAGCTGTATGAGTCCTGTAGGTAGGAAGAGTTGATGTTTGGGCCCTCACAGAGTGCTCTTGTGTGCAGCTGTCTGACTACCATTAACTGGACCAAGTCAAAGGCTGGACCCTGGGTTTGGAACTTGGCTCCAGAGCTGGAAAAGCACAAGCTGAAGTGGGAAATGCAGATGAATCCTTCTCAGTATTCTTAATTTTCTATATATGCCTGTGGATTTCCAAGCTTGCTGGGGGACTCCCTAGTGCTTGAATGATGGCTATAACAAGAACTATATCAATACTCCCAAAAATGTAGTTGTACAATGTTTCAATGTTCTGTAATTGCATATAAATGAGAAGATAAAAAAAAAAGAATAGCAGAGGAGGTAACTTCTTGACAGTTTTGTCCAGAAGGTCACATTAAAAGCATTCCCTTCCATAAGACACATTGTTTCACTATTAACAGATATTGAGTACTTTTTTACTAACATATTCTCTTCCTATTTGAGCTGATGATGGTGATATTCAAAGAAAGACCTGTGAGAAGTAGCTTGAAGTTGTCGATTCCTTGTGCTAGAAGGATTGGAAATCAAAGGCCATCCGCTGGAAAAGAGCTCTGGGAATCTCTGAAATGAATCTGCTCTGTGATGAGTGTTAGAGATGTTTAGCTTCTGAAGAGGGAAATTGTGCCAGAAGTAGGTGTTGAATAAAGCAAGAAACATAGGAGCCTATTTTGCAATTTGAGCACTAGCTGCAGACTTGGGAGAATGAAGTTTCCTGGCCCATTCCAGAGCTGTCTAAAAGAACAACATTTTCAAGCCCCTGTGTTTTGTTTCAAATGGACAGGGCAAAATAACTGTGTTTGGCAGAGATAATGTGACTTTCACCCCTGGTACTGATCTTGGAGCACTGCGTGGGAAAATGATGGATATATGAGAGCCTAACCCTGTTTAAGGGAGATTTGTGTGAAGTTAGTGTTTGTTGCAGCTCTACCTGATTAGAGGCTTTCTGACACCATGCAAATACTGTTCTGATAGCATTACTTTAAAAAAAAAACATTTCCCAAGGAAAGTTAAAGTGGTCTATATACAAAGCTATGGATCAAGAGTTTGATACTATACCACAGTATATATGCAAGCAGCTAGTGAGATGTTTCAAAAAGGGATAGATTTTTGCTGCTTTCTGCTAAAAATAAAATTCAGTGAAGTGCCTTGGTAGTATTTTAACAGTTATCCAGTAATTTAACACTGGATTACAGTTGAAATCCCACAGAAATAGTCAAGACACTTTATGCTGTATCAGATGGATTAAGTATGATTCACTTATTGCATTAAATTCCAGAAGGATTAATAATGTCTGGGTCATTGTTTCCTAGGCTTATAAAGTTTAAGACCAGAGGGGACCACACGAATATCTATTCTTACTGCCTGCTCAGTGCAGGTCAGAGAAATGCAGGATATATCAGCAGCAGTCCTTTAATTTTTCTTTACTTAGAGTATCTTCCTGAAAGACCATGGTCTTGATTTAAAGAGTACCAGTAGTAATGAATCTGCTGTGTCACAGGTAAATTGTTTCAATAAATAATGAGCCTTGCTCTTCTCAGCTTCCAAGCGGTGTACCTCATTTTTTTCCTTGCTGGACTGACAAGGAATCTGTTATCTGGATGCTGATTCCCCATTTAGATATCCATTTAGTTAGCTGCTTTGGATATTCATTTACTATGAGC
>JBCJKH010053621.1:0-23957 GCA_039877255.1 Loriculus beryllinus
GCCATGAAAATACACAGAGCAAGGTAGCATCATCCCCCCACATACACACTTACATTTTAAGAGGACACTCTAAGTTTGCCATCACATTAATTTATTTCTGTTAGCTTGGTACAGCAGCACTGTACCCTGCATCTGCAATGAAAATTGACGCTCCCTTGTTCCACGTTTCTTTATGCCATGACCTTGGGTGTCAACGGAAAATATTGCTTTGCATCCTTGTGTTGCTTGAGTCCTGCTTCTCTCTTTATAGCTTATTACTTGGCACAGTTCAGAGCACCCTGTACTGCAATGAGATATGCAGCATGCAGCTGGAAACACTGGGAGTACTTCAGGCTATGGAGATAAGGACAGTTAAGTCTGTTGTGCAAATAATATTTTGCCCAAAATTCAAGAATTTAAAGGTACCATTCAAAGATTTCTGATGGCAAATTTACTTTCTTAATAAAATTTCTTCTTTTATGGCTTATTCTATAGCCCAGGGAAGTCATAGATCAGCCCTTCACCATGAGGATGCTGATTCTCTCAGGACATTTTAGGTATGTTTGTATGCTGAGCAGGATGAATGAGGAGGAACTAGCCTTCTACATGACTAAAACAAAAAAAGCTGAAGCCCCAAATTCATTACTTATTAATTCAACTGTTTTTTTACCTGTGAGTAAGATATATGAACAACTTGCTAAGGATACGAACAAAGGGAATCTGGCACAATGAAGGCAGTCAGGATTTAGAGCAGCATCACAGAGAGCAGAATGTCTTCTTCAAAATATGGTTATGAATAAGGGTGTTGACTGGTGACATTTATTGAGCAAGCACAGCAAATGAACAGTCGCTGAAGCTAACGATTTTAAGTGGCTCAACTTCTTCAACCTATTTCAGTAAATTGAGAGATTCTGAGAAAACATTGCCCCTTCCCCTCTCTACCCACACCATACTCAGCAAGATCCACATGATAGGAAGGCTGCTAAGTCCCTCTTCTGACCCTTCTCCTCCCTTTTCCCCCAATATATGACCTTACTTGCAATTGGTTTTGTGAATTCCTGAAGTTCCCCGCCCTGAGGGCAAAACCACCTACATCCCCTATGGCTTGAACATTGACCAAGGGTGAAAGTAGTAGAGACTTCTTGGCTGCTCTTCCTTGGACATCTTCAACCTAGCACAGACACTAGTAACAACATAATTAGTTCAGAACAAAAGAGGCTTTGTACACTTTGATGTTTGCACCTCACTGATCCTTCTGGATGCATCCCTGTTCCATGGAAAGTAAATTACAGCACAAGGACTCAGTTGCAAGACTTGGCACATGCCGTGGTCAGATGGCAGGTTCTCCTGCCAGTCTGCAACCCCCGAGGTAAACAGAGATCAATCCCAGCCTGGTAGGAGGAGTTTCTGGGGATTTTTCCTTTTATCCTCTTTTCTCATTTTGATAATGGAGAATAAAAGTCTGGGTTTATATTTTGAGGGTTCAAAAGAGTATTGGATTTTTTTGGATGGAGCCTCTGGACAGTTTTATTGTGTAGCTACTGAAATAAGCTTCTGGTAAGGGCTAGTCTTCTTTAAGACAGCATTAAAAGAAGGAAAAAGGAAGGTGCCAAAGTGGCTATATTGCAACTGGAAATAAGCCATAGAAAGGCTAAAATCAAAACAAAAATAGAGAAAAAACAGCCCTCCCTCTCCAGAGAACTGGAAAAGAGAGAAACACAAAGCACTGATGGTGGGTCTATCCTTCCCAATGCATCTCTCTTTGCCAACATATTAATATTACAGAAGCAAGCGCTCTCATCTTTTCCCAGCTGGGATTCTCCATCTCTCCAGGCCTGTTCATTCCTATTTAGTCACAGACGTAAAGATGGGCAAGAGGTGTTTTGACACCTTTTCTAATTTTCTGGGAATGACTACAAAGCACAAGGACTCTATTACAGAAACGAGATTCACAGCAAAGGTCAGTTTGAAGGCTGTATGAAGGGTGACGGATGCTCTAAGAGATGGTCCTGAATCTATAAATAAATAAATATATAAATAAGTAAAAGGAATCTCAAAAAACTAAAATCCATGAGGTGTGTGTAGCACTTTCTTCAAGAAGAATAAATCATGAATTTAAATTTTGACCTCTTTGAATATTTCACATTTTTATTGTCATGGCAACTGGTGTTTTTCCATTAGAAATATCAGCAATTCAAAACCTAATTCTCTTTCACTTTCTGGCTTCTCTGTATCACTGGATTATTTGCCCCAAAAAGAACTCCAGTAAACTGTAACATTGAGATGAGGCAGTGGAATATCATGTACCTGAGTATAAATGCCTAACTGGGCACTAGAGTAGCTCTCAAAGTCAGAGATGGATTTTGGCAGGAGCCAAGACTTCTCCACATGCAATCACAGCTGTTTGAGCTGGACTTTTTGTGTAAGCAATACTGCAGCCTAACTCTTTGTTCTTTGTATGAAGCTCAGTGCCAAGGCTGGATAGATAGATACTAAAACAAAAAATAATCCTCAAAACAAAAAGCAGAAGAAAACAATAATTAAGATGCTGTTCTATATTAAATCCTGTGTTCATAACTGTATTTTATGGGGTTTAATCTTCATAGACTATAGCTGAAGGAATACCCAGCACCATCAGCAGAAGTTGTACTAATCAGACCTTATTGTGGAATTCTATAATGCAGAGCATACGGGCTAAAGACCTCTCTCACACATCACTCTTGAACGTACGGAGAAGAGCTTTAATCCCAAATAGTAATATTAGTCCATGTGCCACAAAAGATGGTTTTGGTAATGTGGAAGTGCAACGTCCTGAAAGCTGAGCTCTGCCCAGAGCTGCAAACCTATTTGTGTAGGGCCAAGAGAAGGATTTTGTAAACTGAAATATAAACCCCTTAAAAACATATATATTTTGCAGTGAAAAATGTAGCAGATTAATATGAAACATGGGTAGCATTTTGCTTCTTTGGTGACATCCTTTATGACTTCTTGTTTGTAATAATCCTTTAGATAGGGAGCAAACAGTCCCACAAGCGTAGGATTTAATGCAGCCTAATGAAGATTTTTAGTGGATATGTGTCTTGTAGTTGGGTTCTCTCTGTGTTTTTTAACGTGAAAATACTGACAGAAGCTATTTCTCCGGGAAGCTTTTCCTGGTCTAGGGACATTCATAATTCCTCTCTCTTGTGTAAATTATCTGATGCCTAATGGTGACAGACGCGTACACACATACACAGACTGTGATTGCATAAGCCTTGTTTCCTGAGTAAACCATGCTGAAAGAACCCATCAAGAATGCTAATCAGAGTTTGAGACCTTAAATACTGTATGATGCAGCACAGCTACAGCTTTTCATGTAAAGTTGCAAAATATATATACGTAGGTCTATGCATATGTATTTAGCTTATAGATACTCATGTATATTTTTGTATATGTGTGTGTGTATATATATATATATGCACAGTCTTCCACGTACTAGAAAGTCCCTTCTTCAGGCAGCACATTATCAGTTTTGTTGCCTTTGCCACTGAACGTGTATTAATTTGATGTGATTCAGCTTAGAGCATGATTCATCCAAATTGTGAAAGGGGGCAGAGTGGGTGGATTGTCATTTCCCCATAATACAGCCTGGGGTAAATGGGCCCTGGACACCCACGTCGTCAGAAATCCAACATACCTGTGAAACTTTTTTTTCACCCCTCTGATTAATACAGAGACACTGATAGGAGTTTTATACACTCTGCTCATCAGGCCAATGTATAGAGACTTGCTGAGCTGAGACATAAATATGGCCTAATCATCAAATGTGGATTCAGGTCTCCCCTGCTGAGCAGGTAACAGTCTAAAGTGTTTAAACTGATACCTGCCCAGCATGTGGTATCTTAATCAGCATCACATTCCTGCACTTCCTCCCTCACTTTGGTCTATAGAGACAATGACCTCAGGAAGACAATTTTATTTCAGTGTTCAAATTTGCCTATAGGAATATATTTTTAACTCCTGCATTGCTTCGCAGATGAGCACTGCAGCGTCTGCTCAAAAGAAAAGGTCACCTGTATGAGGGGAATTATAAAGAGAGGTCATCAGATGGAAGATTAAAAATTGAGAATCTTAATAAACAGTTTAAGAGTTCACAATTGGTTTTTTTTCAATTTTCATGATTTTAAGTCAAAATGAGAAGTTGGGCTGGTAGGGAACAGATTTATAAATCACATTCATTTCCTGCAAACTACAGAGCTACAGCATAGCTGTGAAAAACTGTGGTTACCTGGGATGGTCTAGGCAGAAGCAGTGCATCCCAAAGATGCGCTTTCCATTCCTCCATCAAGCAGAGATCCAGCACCTGAGGGACGCCGGAACCTGTGTGTGCCATCATCCTTCCTTCTGGGCAGCTCCAGACACAGGGGAAAACTTGTTTTTCCCATTGCTGCTCAACTCCTCTGGCACAGACTGGGGGGGGGACGACGACTTTTAAAGAAGTCAATGGTTGCTTTTTGAATTCCAACCCTGTTTATTGTGATTAGGGGCGTATTTCCTTTGGAGGTCTGGTGTCATACTGGTGCTTGGCTGAAGGTAGGGACCAAACCCTGAGAAACCTATGGATTTTATGTATGCTTAGAACAACCCATTTGTACCCCAGTTTTAGGACAGGCTGACAGACTTGGAAGGGGTGTGAAAATTTCAATACCAGAGCCTAGCTGCACTTGATGATCTTAAAGGTCCTTTCAACCTAGTTGATGCTATGATTTTATGACCCTTCCTCTATGTATCTCCCGGGTTCCCACCACACTAGCTCCTCTCCAGCTCATTGCCTGGTCCCTGTCCTTCCCATAAACCAGAGCTGGAGACACTGAGTGTCCCTTTCCAGGTAAGAACAAGGGGAATCTCCCGGGAGCCTTGGCTTTGTTTCCCACTTTCACCGCGGCGGCAGAGCCGGGTGGCAGCCGGAGCAGCGGGAGGGCTTATCTCCAGCTCCCAGCACTTCCCCCGGCTTGCGTGTGGGAGCCGGCATGCCACCAATTCCAGCTTGGAAGGGGAAGAAACCGTGGCCGGGCCAACAGGAAAGCTCCCTCGCCATGCGCCCGCACGCCCCAGCCGCGTCCCGCCGGCCGCGGGAGTGCAATCGGGCAGCTGCAGGGATTTCCCGTCGGGAAAAGTTCAGGCTTCTCCATCTCTTCCTGCGAGGCCGGCGGCGGGTCGGCAGCGCCTGCCGGGCCTCAGGAAGCTGTCGGCAGTGAGCAAGGAGCGGCAGGCGGGTAGGAGGAGGAGAGGAGGTGATGGTGGCCAAAACCTATTTGTTCGGTGGCCGCCGCACCGACACGCGCTGGCTGGGCTGGAGGAAAACAAAAGGGGGATGTCTGCTTCAAAAAGGCAGGAAATGAAGCAGCATGGGGGACGGAGAGATCTATTGGGACTGGGCTGGGGCTTTTCTCGCTTAACCTATTGTTTCATTATATTAAAAAAGAAAAAAAAAAAAAAAAGAAAGAAAAAAGAAAGAGAGAAAAAAATAAATAAATTGAACACATCCTGTGACCTCTTATCAAGCCATCGGGAAGAAAAACAAACAGCTCATTCATCTAAAGGGCCAGGGTGTTTTTGATGTGGCTGCTGGACTTGTTAAAGCCATCAGGGCAGTAAAGCGGTTGGAGCATCACCCCTCGATGGCCCCTGCTAGCCTTTTCGCTTTTCTTGACTTCTGTGCCAGGCGGGAGCTGTTTGTTTGCCAGGGTTTCTATACACAGCTCTGGGCATTTCACAGCCGGCCACAGCACCCCTGGTTCCCCAGGGCAGGTTCCCTGTGTGCAGGAAGTCTTTCATTCCCCTCTTATCTGCAAACCAGAAGATTTTGATGGCTGGTGTTCCTCCTGCTCCATGTCCCCTCCCGTTTTTTGGCCAGACACCTATAATTTTCCACTCCTCTTTTTGCTCCAAAGGAGGTGACATTTAAGGGAAAACAATGCCATTGCTTTATTTAGCTCTTACCTATGACATTTTTTAATTACTCTTTAATGGTTGCTCTACTTGTGAAGAATGGGACTTCTGCTCTGAAGTCCTACAAATCTGACCTAGCGAAACCTCACTGAGTCCTGGTTCACACACACATGCACATAAACTTGTTTACACCATGCCTATAAAAAACCCATATTCACTTCTTAGATCTTTAGCTAAGCTCTTAGATTTTTAAAGCCAGAAGGGGTCATCAGGTCACCTATGCTAAGCTGCTCTTTAATTCCAGTCTTACTATTTCACCCATTTCCCACTGTAGTGAGCCTAATAAATCATTTTCAGCTAAACGATATCTTTCAGAGAGGCATCTACTCCTGATTTGAAGACTTCAAGAGGACCCACCATATCCGTTAGTAGCCTGGGTCATTCAACTTTAGCAAAGCACTTAACATATCTTCTGAGTAGAAATTGGTGTGTGATTCTGACAGGTGGTGCAATCTCATAGACAGGTCTCTTCCGGCTTCAGAAGAAGAGCACTGCTAAGTGAGTAGCTCTACCGAGCAGAAGTATAAAGGACATGGTAGGGAGTCATATTATCTGATTCAGCCAACTTAAAACTGATGGAAGCTGCAGTTACCAGAGATACATCCCTGTTTTTGTGGTGTACAGTGTACCTGATGTCTTGCACTGGCCTCACCTGAAGTCCCTATGATAATGGCCATGCAATGATAAAAGGGAATGGTTCAAGTATTATGGAAATCCCAGGGACTGGAAAGGTCCCTAGTGCATAAACGTGAGGGAGGGAAGTTGTCCATCTAAAATGTCTTTCCTGAGAAAGGACATTGTATTTCTACTACTATATGACCTCCATGTTGAGAGGAAACCCAGGTATTCCCAATAAGATATTTTGCTCCCTGCTCTGCTCCAGACTAGGGATGCTAGTCCAACTTAGTTGAACTTAGTCCAACACCGAAAAACCCCACACCTACAGTACCATCATGTCATAGCCAGTCCATTGAGTAATTAAAACATCAGCAGGTGCCTGCAAACAATTAGAGGGTAACTCACAAATGCAGACTTCTTTGGTACTAAGGCTGATTTAAAATTTCCAGCAGAGATAATGATCCCTACAGGAAATGTAAATGAAACTTATAAATACGTAACAGAAAATCAGGCCATAGCATGGGGAAGATGATTTCTTTAGGTGCATCTTTGCTACTGGTGCTTCATTTTCTAGAAAGCAGGACATGGTAAAAGTGCAATGATATATCATTGTGAAACACTGTTTGGAAGCTCACTTGACCTTTCAATCTTGGTACTTTCTATATTAATCCCATGCTGCATAAATTATAAGAGGGAAGATAAATATTTAGTTTCTTACTGTTCTGAACAAAGTCCCACAATGTTTTCTTTGCAGGCTGAAGCAATTTAGAAGCAGCCAGGAAGGAGGCAGACAGTCCAGTTGTCTTCCCATGATACTGGTAACACAGACTGCACATCTAATTGCAAAACCAGAGAATAAGGAATGAGACTGCAGGCAGGGTTTTGTTTCATGTTTTCAGGGACATAAATACAGGATAGTGGAAGAAGAAAGGGAAAAATAAGACTAAGGAAGAAGATTTTATTTATTTCATTGATACCATGGTACCTAAATCTACTTTAGATTTATGGAAAGGCTTTTAGAGGAGCAAAAAGGAGTTAAGTCGTGTCTTGTCTCCCCCCAACCCCCCCCCCCAAATTAATATTCAGCACAAATCACTCTCAAAGGCTCTAAGCATTTCTCCACCAGGTACTTCAGAAAAGTAAAAGAACCCCTCCAAACCAAAACATAGAACTCAGAATCTGTTTTATGGTTGTTGGTTTTTTTTTTCCCCTCTCTAATTTATCAGCCTAAATTAGTACTGTTTGGTATGAAAATTTTGCCCAGAGGATTTAGATATATGTAAGCAATTCTCTTATTCCCAGCACACTGTTGTCAAAAATATTTTAAGAACTTGATGAAGTTGCCCAGTAGGTCTAATGGTTAATTTAAACCAATTACCCTGAGTAACATCAGTGCTTTCTTTAACTAATTTATCCTTGGCTATCTTCAGTTAGCTGAATCTGTTTCCTGAAGGTGCTCCTAAGTTCCCATGAAGTTTAGCTCCAGTTTTTGGCTTCAGCAGAAGCAGAAAATGCACAGTGCAGGGACTGTGAGTTAAATCACTATTGCAGATGATTCTAGATCTCAAAGGAAAGAGGTCAAGGGTGGGTGTTCAGTATCCCTTCTGAAACTGGAGGGACAAGATAAAACAGAGAAGTGAGGAAGAGGGGTGACAGCTGACTCAAAACTGATAGCCTGTTATTTCTAATAAGTTTGAAAATGGCTGTTTAACTGTGTCTGGTTTTCATTTATTTTGCTGCCAGCCTGAACAGCTTGATGTTATGGACCTCAGTTTCCACATTCTAGCAGAATCAATGCACACCAAATAATCATTCAAGTTTTGTGTGAACCAGACTTATTATTTGTAAGATGTATTCATCTGCTGAGTCTCCTTGCCTCTTAAAACCTGTTCACTTCATTACAATCACAATATACTGATATTCCTGAGGGAAAAAGGACCTCCAGAACCTTTAGGGGGAGTCCTATACAATGAGCACTGTGAAACTCTTGAAGGCTATCTTATCCTCTCATCGAGTGTTAATGGGATTTGTATTGATTCATTGATGGGAGATTACACTCCTTAGTGTCTCTGTCATTAATACTTATTGGTAAATGTACGACACGTGGAAGATCAATATCCCATCCATATATTTCGTTTTTTTGGTTGGTTTTTTTTCCTAATTTGGTTCCTAAGAGTTGGAAAAGTGGCTCTGAGATACGAGCCAACTGCAACAGGGACTGTTAAAAGAGGCCCCAGCTACTAGCAGCCAAAAAGAAACATTCAAACTGATTTTTACACACAGATTAGCTTCACTTCTTCCTATACATACAGTACCAGAATGATAGAAAAAAAAGTTAGACAAATATTTATACATATGGCTAATGAGAACACCTGGCATAGCAGGCAAACAAGCTAATAGGAAAGAGATGGAATGGATGTGGAATTCACAGTGTGTATTGCATCCCAAGCAGCTTGTTTTCTCTACTCATATCTCCTTCAAAGAGCCATTTTCTCCACTGAATGAATGTGCTAGATCTATGTCATTTGAAAACAAATGGGTTCCTACTCTATTTCAGGGCAAAAGAGAAAGCCACCCTGTTTTGCTGGAAAGTTCATTAAATCTTTCAGGTACCAGTGTCTTTGCAGAGATGTGTAGCAAGCTGGTGATGGCATTCGAATATAGACAGATATCCCCTAGGACCTGGGCTGGCACCACCAATTTATCTCCGGTTGACCACAAAATAACCATAACCTTATAAAGACTTTCATTTATTACTAGTGACTGGTGAACCTCTGGAGGTTTGCTTGGGACACATACCAATTCAGCTGCCAAACCTTATCTGAACTATCTGAACCTCTTGTGTCTAAAAAAATTGGGCTGGAAATCTCATCAGATAAGGATTTACTCTGTGATTGACTAGTTATTGCTTCCAGACGGACTAGAATTAGTGACATGACTGCCCTTTTGCTTGGTATTTGGTGTATCCAATTCTGGCTCAGAATCCAGGCAAAAAGTATTGGCAACCAAAAATATACATTTATTTTGTATTATAGAAATTTGAATTGATCTTCATTTTTCTAGTTTTCGTTCTCCAGTCTCCATTTCCTAACTGCTCCTGAACTGTACAGAAATTGGACTTTTTTTAGCAGAGTCCTCTGATTCTAGTGGAATCTTTTGACGCAGGCCTGCCTTGTTTTGGTAAGAGTCATAGGAAAAGTAAGTAATCAAGAAGGACTGGAAGTTGTCACACCACTCCATTAGAGAGAATGAAAAGCCAGTATACTACAGATAACTGGAACTGTCTGCCTGAACTTTGACTCTTGGCTCTTTTTTACTTATTGAAAGAAGTCACATATGTAAAGTATTCTGTTCAAAAGGTGCCCACAAAAATTCTATTTCTGAGTATTTGCTTTGATTATTTAAATGTTTACAGTGTACTCAGGTTTTTAAGTGTAACATTACGTTCAGTCAAACAAGGCTGTTTTTCTTGTCTTTCTGATTTCTTGGTTTGCTGACATTTTTGGCAATAGTTTATTGGTGTTGACTGACAACAGTTCCCACCTCCTTGGCCAGACTTGCTCTGAACAAGCAGAAAACTGAAAATTCCTTTGTCTTACTCTTATAGAATAGAACAGAGGCTACTGTAGCAGTAAACAAGCAACCTGAGCCCTCAAGAAAGAACATACCTTTGGTAGGAGGAGAAAGACTGGCACTGATGGTGCAGGGATCCAGAGAGGAACTCCGAATTTTTGGATGGGTTTTTAGTGTCAGGTCTTTGCTTAGACCATGCTAGGGACTGGCAGAAGCACCAGGGGGATTGGGATAAACAGGCAACAGAAGTTGGTAGGTTTGAAAAAGCAAAGTGCATCTTGCAAACAATCAGTAAAAATGTCCATTACTGTAAATGTGTGACATGTCCACAAGCACCATGTGATTTCAGTGGTACAGCATCTTCATGCAGGGTCACCTAGTGATTAGGAAGGGAGGAATTCCCAGCTGAGTGCAGGTCAATGGTCCTGCTAGTTTTCTAGCCTGTCCCTGACAGTGCCAGTTTTGAAAGATGAGCTGTAAAGTGGTTTCCCAAGGGAAGCAGTGGAAGTCCCATGTCAGGGGACTTTCACAACTAGACCAGACAAAACACTAGAAAATACACTGTAGCTGTAGTGAGCAATTCTGCATCAGCAGGGAGATGGGCTGAATGATCTAATATGGCTCTTCCAACTGCAATTCCTGTGAGTCTATGAATCACATTTCTGTGTGGCAATGCAGCCGAGTAAATACAGTGCAGATCAGCAGCAGCAGCTATCTTGGTATCTCTATAACAGTAACATGAGTAAATTAGGCAGGCAAATTCCAAAAAGGGATATATTTGACTCTCCATTTCTAAATCCATCTGTTCAAACTGGCTATAGTACAGTATGCTACTGCTAACTCCTAAGTGGTTCAGACTGGATAACAAGACATTTTGTGTCAGGTATGCTACTAGCGAAGAACTAAACCATTATTATTTCATGTTTTGTTGTACAGAGCTAGTGTTTCCTACCTCAGCCAGAATGTTTTGGATTAATACAAAGGCTGACCCAGCTATCTATAGCCTCTGTGAATTTTAATTTTAACCATATGGAAGGATCTTGCAAAAGTAGGCTATAAAAACTGAAAATATGTTAATTTAAGATGCAGAGTGTCTTCTGACTCAAAAAGTAAGGATGGAGGGATTGAAACATCTTAGTACCAGACAAATGAGCTCAAGCTTCATCCTGGTCCTGTGCCCAGATGATCCAGACATAAATGAATTCATGGACAGTTGGGTAGGTGTCAAAGCTAACCAGATGTCAGACTAAACAAACATTTCTTTTGTGTACCCAACCAAGCCCAGTGGGTCAGCTAGGTTTAAAAAGGCCTCTAACCTTGAAGATTGAAAGAGAAGTATCACACATATCAAACTTCACCTTCAATAGTAATCATTACAGAACAGAATTACGTGAAACATATTCACATGCTACTGCTATGGAAATAAGGGCCATATACAGAGATCTTCCACACTTGACAAGAAGTCCAGTGTTTCATTCTAATGCATTTACTTAACGAAAGATATTCCTCTAGTAGCCAGGAAGGTACTTCAACTGGTTTTCATACATCAACAGCAAAGCAAGTGTTTGTGACTTTTGTTGTTCTTTTTATTCTGGCTGCAAACTCCTATAACCCCAATCACCAAAGGCATATTTTTCTCATCACTACTCAGTCTCTCCCATCACAGCTATGATGTTTCCACTGCTCTTCTTTGCTATTCAATAAGTGTTACTCAATTTCTTGGGTTTGTAGAGTGAATTTTCTGGCAATCCTGTGACAGAAATATTTGATGGCTTGTGGTCCCAAAGCCCCTTGTCCCTCTAACTGCCTTCTGCGAGTGCAAGGACTCACTGCCTGAGCATCACTTCTAATGGTGAAGGCCTGCCTCACCAGGGCAATTAGAAAGGCAAATCTCATTAGAGTTCTGAGATTTGTCATTACATTTGAAGTTCTTCTATCTCAAGGGCAAATAGTGTGGTTTGAGAAGAGTGATTATCACTGCACACATACCTTTCTATACAGATCTATCTGTGTAGATGTATGCCCACAGCATGCACAGCACATCCAAACAGAAGGGCAAGACATTCACATGGGACATCATTCGAGGCTGTATACCTACATGTATTTATGTGGTTGTTTATTCCAACCACACCATTTAGTTGTCAACAGACCTTCATGAGTACCCTGACTGACTATTCATGAAGATACTGAAGAATTTAGTTTTGTGACATTTAGACCTGTTGATTTATTCATTCTGAATGGTAGCATCATTTCTTTACTATTCTTCCTTCATTTTTCTTTTGTTTAAAAAGTTTCATTCACCCAGTCATAAATAAGTAAGTAAATAAATAAATAACCAGCACCTGGCTTGAGTAACCAATTCCACACCTTTGTGGAGAATGAAATTGAACTGCCTATAAATAAACCATAAGCTGAAATGTCTTTGCATAAACTACTTGATAAACACCTAGGAAAAGAGCTATTGGGCAAAAAATCCACCTTTGTATTTTTCACTGCAAAAATGGAAACCATTTCTTGGGGAGGGGCAACGTTTGCACATTTTCCTCTACTTTTGGACTGACTCAGTATAAAATCCATTAACAGAAAATTTTGAAATTGTTAATAGATTACTGTTTGAGCTTAATAGTTCAAAAGTTTTTCCACTAATACTAAGGAATGAGTTGCCTGTGTTTATTAGTGTTAAGGGGGACTGTTTGCCTGTAGCTGTCTTAAGGTTTGGCACCTGCTCTGGGCAAATCAGACAAATTCCCTTGACAGCCGAAGGAAAGAAACAGACTCCTTTCCAGGACTGTCTATCCCAAGACATCTGCAGTAGGTGATATAAAAAGCTACAAACAACCTGGACAAGTAGTTTTGGCATCTGGTTTTTGGTTGACTAAAGCTGGCTTAGATGAGTACCCCCATAAGGTCCCATCAAGCCAAGATAACATTTGTTTCTGATGTTATTTACAGTTGTTATGCAACTACCAAAGGACCTATGAACACCAGATGAACTATATCTGTATAAACCCGATAACAAAGTGAAGCATCTTTGCTACAGCTGTAGAACGAATGCTAGCATTTAATAATTAAATGTGTATATTTACATTATATCTGTTTTGTACCTGGATTTACTAGAAAGGAACCTACAGTTGCAACAAACAAACAGTTTATACAACTTCAGGGCAAAATAAACTGCAAAGGCTACAGAATTCAGTAAGGATTTTTATTACCTGTAGGCTTCTGGATGAAGGAAGGCATATGCTGAGAGGTTTGTACTACAATATAGCCCTCAAACTTAAATGTTGTGACATTAGCAAGTAGCTTATAATTAAAGTATGTTGCCATTTCACCAGGCTTTCATATTTAGGAGAAAGTGCAAATTCTATTCTATGTGAACTTTAGATACATCCAACTTTTTTCTTTGTTCTTTTCTTTAAAGCTTTGCAACAAATGCATCTCCATATGCTTATATTAGTTAATCTAGTATTAAACATATTGGCTGTGCAAAATGTTGGCATGCATTAATAAATGTTTTCATTTTTTTATTCTTTCTTTTTTTTTCCCCCTCACTTTAAATTCTTCCTTTGACTACACAAGCAACAGCTGTCTAGCTTCCTGTTCAGTACTGGATCTAATGCCTCTACAGAAATCTAGGTCAAAACACTTGGAATGCATGAATATCAAACAGAGTTTTCAAAACAGCAAATGAATACATCTTTAACTGGTGACATTTTCCTGTAGCATATGGCTGCAAGCTCAGGGGACTGCATGCTTTTTTGATGAATATGTTCCGTCAAAAACTAAGGAATGGCAGTGGGCTTATATCACCTTCTGTTTTGCCTTATGAAATGATAATGCAAACTTATAAATGGATACTACTATCACAAGACTTCTGCCTTTTGTCCAATCCCAAAGTAGTACAAGGCCTAGTGGTTAAGAGCCTAACTCTTTGGTCATGTTAAAGTATAAAAGATAACTGTCAAAGATGCTTTTTTGTAAAGCACTTGCGCATGTCACAGAGGGCATAAGAGTACCTGCATTTCCATACCAGTAGAAAACAGCAACATACGGTACCAGGAAAGAGGTACAGATTTATTCTAAAATTCTAAGATGTTAATCCATGCATATAATTTCTGTGAAAGAATGGCATGATATAGTGAAGGTAATATTAATATAGTTTAGCTTGACAGCACAAATATGCAGGGAAAGTTGTACATTTTTAATGATAGAAATGAGAGAATAAAAGAATAAACTAAAATTAAAGTGCTGGCATCTCAATAAACCCCATATCAACATTAAAGTGATAGTCCAAAGAAAGCTGCTCTAACAAGCTTGTCTATTAGTCTCTGAGAAGAAAGCATGGGCTTGGCAGCAGCACCAGAGCCTGTTGAATAATTAACCAACTACCGATTCTGACCAGTAGGAAAGGATGGAGCTAGTATTTCTGATCACGTATTCATCTTCTCAAGTAGCAGAAAACATTCATGCCTAGTATCTCTTTAGGTTGATGAAACAGGTAAAAAATCATCTAATTAAATACTCTCCAATATTCCATAAGACCGAGGGCTGGAGATGTGTGTCAGCTGGAAGCATAGACTAGCTCACTCACTGGACTTGCAGCAAATTATGCAGGAGTTTATGATTGTGCCAAGGTCTTCACAGGTTCTGACCTCCACTACCCTGTGAGATGCACTGGGGCAAACAAATGCTGAATTCAGGTTCTGTTTAAAGCTGTGATTATGGGAAACTGCTCTTTTATATGAAAGTCTGATTTGAAACACCTATTTGGGTCACATACAGGTTCTGTGTGTGTGTGTCTGGGCCTCTCGTGTATTATGAAGCCTCTTTTCAGCTGTGTAGACAAAAACACACCCCTTCCCAGTTTCTGCCATCCCAAGCTCCGTATTAAAACAACCAATTTCACTGTCCCTCTCTGGTATTTCAGTTGTCTCACACCACCTTTCTGGCTCAGTTTGTAGCTCTAGGCAGATACTGGGGAAACAGAGTCCGTGAGGGAAAGAATTTCAGAACTCAGTGGATTTGAATAGTTTCTTAACAAGTCTTATAAACAATAAGTTTCCTAAAGGATGGAAAGATGGTCAAATTGACTGTACAAATAAAGAAGGGCTATCATTAGCCTCCTATGCACCCCTCACAGTTTAGAAGAAACATACCTGTTTTCAAAGCCATTTCAGTGTACGAAGAAAGTGATAGGTTTAATAAAACTGAAAACTATAAACCCTTTTGAAATAGATAGCTTTATTTCCCCTGCACTGTTTCTACCATTTCTAAACGCATCTTAGGAAATATGTGGTCTCTTCCACAACCCCACCCCCCTTACCCTTTAGTCTCCCTTGTTGTCTTTTATATATCTTATTGTCACTCAGGTGAAACTTCATTACATTTAACCCTAGAAAGGGGACAGGAAGTGTTTAACCTTCACACTATGAGCAAATGTATTTCTTATAAATATAATAATATCTACAGTAGGGGTTAACAAATCACATGATTTCATTTTGAAGATGAAGGCATATTTTCTCTGAAATCAACTGAAAAAATACTACAACTTAGTTGTCCTTTTTTTAGTTCTAGAATTCTTCTGTTCAAATTAAACAGAAGGATCTGTATACTTACAGATCTGTCCAGCTATGGGGAAGAGAAATACAGCACAGCTACACAGCTAACTGAGCAGAGACAGTAATGTTTGAGCTATGAGAGCAAAGCTCATTTATGTTCTAAGCTTATTTTATTTTTCTTAAATCAACATTAAGAAGGAAAAGTTGAGATATTAATTACCCGTTTACTGCCAATGTAGCGGAAAATGTAATTTATAGACCACTTTCAAAAAAGTGCTTGCTTAATTTAAGAACTCAAATTATTCAAATAACATTTTGAATTTGATTATTCGTATAATTGAAATGTTGCTCTCGCAGCCTGAATTGCTTCTCTGAGTTACAACCTGAGCAACAGTTAACTAAGACCACACTCACTGTGGAGATATTCACAAATGCGAGCAGGAAAGGAAGAGAGACTAAGCCAATGTACAGCATTTACCTGGAGAAATTTATGGGCAAAACATCAAGGTTTAATTAGACTTTGAGGATTCCACAGGCTTTAGCAGCTCTATACCCATAGAGCTGTTGCCACTCTCTTTATTTTTCCATATGGACTAGGATGAAATTTATTTGTTCCCACAAATTTGCATCCCTGAAATGCGTGATGTGAAGATGCCAAATAATCTATGACTGTGATGAGCAGTGCATTGTAATCAAGGTGGAATTGAATTTATATTGTGGACCATCAACTCCGAAAATTGAGGAATGCAGCTGTATAGACATTGATCTCAAGTTTCCCCTTCTTTAAGACCTTACTGAAATCTCTACAGAATCCTGCCACTAAATATATTCTGTGGAAAATCTACACTGAAATCAGAGATGGCAATTCACAAATTCTTGACATCAATAGTATGAAAGGTATTCCCCTTTTCTGCAATGCCAGGAAAAATAAGGCAGAATCAGTACAGCTAGATACAGGCTATCTATTTGCTTAGCAAAGATGCCTTTGAATTCAAAGATATCAGCCTGTATCTTCTCAATTTAAAAAAATGTTTCCTATCCATGATAAGAGGGAGAATGAGATTAAATGGGATGAAAGATAAATGCAACCTTTCTTACTTGGCACCTACAACACTCCTGGAAATAAACCTCCTAAAACACAGAGGCTTTAGTGAAGGCCTGCTTTATATTTCAAAAATGGATTAAGATATTTAAATAATATGCATCTATAAAGAAAGAGTCTCACCTGGCCTAGAGCAAGTTTGATTCCCACACAGCTGGATTTTCCTAGTAATAGCATCTCAGCTTTTCCAGGATTTAGAAAAGACATTCAGACAGATCTAACCCTAATTTAAAATTCTCTACATTAAATGCATGTCAATTATTTTTTACTTAATATGTAAAAGATGTTATAGTCATTTGATATAATAATTAGAAGTAATTTATTATTTTGGCAAAATTTCCATGATAGTCTACTTCTCTCCACCTGGCTGCTAGTGTAGCCAAAGAATCCTCTGGAAAGGCAGAATGTCATGTTTGGGTATATGACTACAGAAGCATAACATTAAGGTTTTCTTCCCATCAGAAAAGGAAGTTCAGGTACATCATAATCATAATGGGAGATGGGTCTAAGAAAGCTTCTTGTTTTTCAAGTATCTAGGTGGAGATGAGTAATGCACATTCTTTAACCTGGGCAAGCAACATAACTTCTTTTATTCTCTCCAAATGACCAAAACCTTTTTTTTTTTTTTTTCTGAAAAATATAAATAATAAAAATTAATACCTCAACCTGAGGTATACTCAGAAAGATCAGGAAGTTTTTATAAACAAGTAAAAAAACACTGTAATAAAAAAGTGTCCCACAGCTTTAGCTATAAGGTATTCTACTTATGTTATACATGACTAGAGGGTCTCAGGAAAACAGTCCACCATGGAAACTTCTTTGGCCCCAATATTGTTACAAGTCTAGCAGCATTATGCTAAATCAAATAAATCAAAACAGATCCCAAACTGTGGGATTTTCAAAGGAAATGTGATGATTCATGCCTCATTGAGTTTAAATACCTAACTTCATCAGAATCTGAAAATCCTATCCATAATCAGAGACTTGGTGTATAATATGTTTGAAGGATTTTAAATGACAGACAAGCTTTGAGAATTATGGATGAAATTAAGTAGAAGCTTTTTTTTTTTCCAAAATTCTCAATGTCTCCAACAACTACACTTCGTACTTTGCTGCCGAGAATATGAAACACTTGGACAGCCAATGGCATCATGTTTTCTGTTAGGTTTTTTTTCACACCCTTCTTTCCCAGCTTGTCTTTTCTTGTCTAGTCTTTTCTTTTCTAAACAAGTCTAATTCAGTTTTCGCATTTCAGCTTCCCCATCCTCCAATCCTTATTATTCTTTCCTTCTAGAGTGCCTGCCTTTCAGCTAGGAAAAAGAGGGGTTAATAAAGCCATGATTAAGCTGTAAAAGGCTGACATTTAGATATCAACTATGAATCAACAGCTAAAGTATTAGTGGAAATGATTCTTTTTTTCTCTCTAACATAGACACCCTCTGCTGCAGCTTGCTCTTCTCTTTCCTACATTCCACTTTTCAAGGTGCAAGGGGACAAATCCCAAGTTGTGTCACTACATCTGTGGCCTTCCCCTCTTGTATGCTCGACTTCCAAGTCTCAATGATAAAAATTCACAATCTTTTCGCCCTGAAAAACTAAAGGTGGAGTTATTAAACGCAATGGAGACGCTTATCTCGGAAGCATTTCACCCTCTCTTGCAGGCAGCCAACTGAGGCGCGAGCCAAACTAGACAGAGAGAGACATAGGAGAGGAGAGAGGCAGCACAGAGACCCCATTAGTGATTCCCCCGCCGCGGCCTGAGTGGCAGCTGGGAACAAGGCACTAACTGTTTGCCTGTTGCCCATTCTTGTGTTATTGGGTAAAATAAAAGTTCTTTTCTCTGAGAATCTTTGTACAATAAAACAACTCTCAGTCATTCGCGAGTCAGGGGAGAGGAGAAAAGGGCCTCAGTGTAAAGTGCTGCAAACTGGCACATTGTTTCCAGTCATTTTCTCACTATTCACATATGAGGGGAAAGAAGAGGAGGAAAAAAAAGAAAAAAAGGGCAGAGGGATGAGAAAGGAGGGGGAAGGAGGAGGGGAGACTTGGGGTATCTTTTGACAGAAATGTCAGATGCGCAGGGCTGCTGGGGGAGGAGAGGGTGAAGTGTGTGTCTAAGGAGGGCAAGTTTTGCCTCAAAGTCTCCAGCTGAACTCCTGGCCACAGGCTTCCCCCAGCTCTGACTCTTTGCCTGTCCTCATTTTCACTCTTTGGCCAAGACGGGATAGAGACCGGCTTCTCTGAGACCCAGATGTCGGGGTGAGCCAAATGCTGCTCTGCAGAGAAAGGAGAAGACTGGCACTTCCCTCCCTCTCCTTTCTGGATTTCTTGTGGCTTCCCTAATAACAGACACACTTAGCAATTTAATTAGGAGAAACTCTACAGAGCTGAAGGTCTGACTCCTGCACATGATATCCTGTATTTCCAGGATTTCAACAGCACTGTAAATAGCCAGGCAAAGGTTTTTAATGAAATCTTTTATTCGGGAGTCACACATGAATTTGGTTTATATTAGGTGTTTTCACAATAATAATAATTAAAAAGCTGAAGAGCCACATGACACTAGTTAATGCACAAAGTAAGACACAGCATCTCCCTAAACCACAATATCATAACTTCTCTACCACCTGGATGAACAAGCACCTAGAAGCCCTGATTCCAGCTTCTCTGCTCAGAAGCTACCTACCAAGCTCTGAACTTGGGAGAAAAACATTTCCTCCACCAAAAAATCACGACCTTAAAATCACTGTGATGTGATAAGACAAGCAAAGACAGGATTAGTGGCACTACAATAAAGATTGTGTTGTTTATTGTGGCACAGGATTAGTGGCACTACAATAAAGATTCTATTATTTACTTCATGGTTTCTCTAAAATGGGAAAGACAAAAGCATCCTAAAAGGGACAAGAAATGTGTTAATCTGGAAGTAAGGAGAACTTGGAGGTAAGAGTAAGGGTTGCCAGGAGGAGGCAGGGAAAGTTATGGTACAATATTAGCTTGACAACTAATTTATTCTCTTGCCATGGCCTGGATGTAGAATCAGTATGAACAGGGAGGCTGCTGGATTTCTTGAACATGCCCATATCAAGCCACCCCCAAAACATGGTTAGCGGGTTGGTACCAATGGGAGGCTGCAATGCCTCCAGACCTTCCGCTTAAAAATCCCATATATGATTATACACTCCATGGAGTTCTCAGTGAATGTCCCTTGTTAGTCTCACTCTATAACTTAAGTTACTATGAGATTTTAATTCAGCAGAGAGAGCTGTGGGTGAGAGTGATGCACTTCCAGCCCAGGGAAGATTGATTGTGCTCATTCAGCCCCCACAGCCCGAAAATGGTCCCTATTTATTTTATTCAGGTTCTTGTTACAACACATCCCTGAGTTGCCAAGACATTTTTAGTCCACTAGCAAAAGTCCTTTCCTTTTCCCTGCTTGCTTATGTGATACAATCAATCCCAAGACCACTCTAGTATTTCACTCTATTTCTGCCCCCCCAGTGCCCAATCTGTTTCATGATGGCCATGTATATTACGTCAGAGAGTACTCAACATTTCATAGAGCTCATATAGGCTTGGCTGCCACTTGTTTTACATTTAAATATGGAAGTGAGCTGGATCAGATACATTCCCAGCGTTCAGATGGCCAGGATCTGAGCAATTCAATGGAGGCTATCTCTAATGGCATTGGCAAGCTTCTCTGTTTAGCAAACTGGTGTTAAAAACAACATATACAGTGATTTTGCATCATAATTACAATGACTTCATAGCTCCATGGCTGCCAGTTAAGCCATATGTAATGTTAGAGAAATAATTCTATCACTTGAACTGTCATCCAGTAAAAATAAAAATTATTGGCCAGAGACTAAAGGATAAAGGAAGTTCAAATACTGGAGCATAAGTTTGTGAGCCAGAACTGATCCAGCAGAAGCTAGAAATACATTTGCACATAAGCTAGTAAATTATGTACTGTCCACTCAGTAAGTGTAAAAAACGCCACCTCACTCAGCAAGAAGAGAGTGTTACCACAAGATGGGTGCCATTTCCTTCAAACCAAGGAGCCCCTGTCTTTCCTGCCTTTCAGGGTATCTGAAAGCTTTATTTGAACATAACCTGCAAACTGTATTTGGCAGGGGCTATTACAGCTGGCCTCTTAAGACTCTGCTCAGCAAAAATGGAGTAGATTTCTCTTAAGGGGCTCATCTTTTGAATGTAGCTAGTTTCCTGACTTCAAAATTGGGCTGAATAACATTGTCATTAATAAACTTCACAATACTTCTCTACAAACTGAGCTAATCAGGAAAGTAGAAAAGAGCATGGGAACAACAACCTGCACTAATTTCCACTAGCTTCCCTTTTTCCTTCCCTCTTACTTCACATGAAAGCTCTTCAGAGGATGAACCATATATTTGTAGTTAAAAGGTGCAATTCATGCTGATGTATATCCCTATTCCTCATCAACACTGACACTAACTTGCTCCATGGGTTTAGTTGTGGCCTTACACAAGACAGTAATGATGGTTTTCAACCAAAAACTTGCAGAGCAAAGGTACATGAAGTTGAACATCCAATCTACTCACATCTGATACTACTTTCCATCATGTTAAGATTTTGAAAAATCCATGAAAAGTTAGTTTTGCACTGAAATTCCTTAATGAGGTTCCTGTGCTGTTCCTAATACCTATTTGAGCTTGAAATAAGTACGGCAGCAGTGGAAATAATGGTGGAGGGTGCTTCACATTCCAGCTCTGTGGCTAGAGGTGGATCTGCTTTTCTATGGAAGGGTAGGAGAAGAGGTCAGACATAGGTATGGAAAGTTTCATAGAGCGAGTTGCCTGTGGAGCAGAAACACTCACTCAAGAGTTTATCTCTGGTTAATGTCAGATGAAGATGACCCTTTTTGTGATACTTTACAGCATAGTTGAAACTGCTTTGTCCCATTAGCCCAGTCAACAACCTCTTGCTTATGTGAATTATGAGAAACCTTTATTTTCATAAGCATAGGATTTAAATTTAGTGAGCAAAGCAGACAGGAGTTGAACATCCACAGGGACTTGTTTAGTCTAATTTTCTGCCGCTAAAATTATCCCCACTGTTATTACTGCTACTACTATTATTATTATTATTATTATTATTATTTTGTGTTGCTTTACTGTGATGTCAAAAGGCTTTAAAGCAAGATAAACAGGAAATCTGAAAACAACTTTGAAATTAGCATGCAGTTATTAGAAAAGTCTGTAAAAACTTGTGGTCCCATTAATGTAAAGTTGTGTGAAAAATTTCTTGAGACCATTTGTCTTGCAAGGTACAAAAATGTGCTGGTGGTCCCTTGAGAGGAAACTATGAAGTCTGCATCTGTACCCATGAAACTACACATCTATGAGCAAATACTAAATTTATGCCATAAATAAATTAATTATTTTTTTAAGAAAGAATACTTAAATATTTAAGTATAAAGAATATTTATGATTGTGATCATTGCATTGTCAAAGTCAAGTCTGGCTCTTTGTAGGTCTCCAGAAAGTTTTGCAAATGAGTTCCATATCAACTGAACTATCCTTTAAACTCCAGCTTCAACTTTCAGGTGACTTCCATGAACATCACTACAAACGCAAGCATGCCAATGATCTTTCCTCTGAATTTGACATCTGGCCCCAAAAGGACCGAGCTTAGTTAGGAATCATTTAAGTGAAAAGCAGTCTTTGAAGTATCATCCTTTACCACTGCTTATCTTTAAACAAAGGCAAGTATACATAAACACACATCCGTACAGATCCCCAAAGCTCTGAATAAACTTATAACTCTTTGTGTACAGTGTTAGTTGGAAGAGCTATAGGGCTGCATAATTACCCCATCTCCCGCACCAGGCAGGGAAAGTTAGTGACATGTTGAGTGAAATGCTACACTGTGTTAATAACGGTTTTGAAAGAAATCAGAGAAGTTAATCATGTGTGGACACAGGGTTAAGAAGCAATGTAACAGACTATTAAGTTTAATATAGATATGTGATATAAGCATATGCAGACAGCCATTAGCATAAATTCATGTTACAGAAGAGCAGTGCAGCATACCGCACGATGGATTTATAGCATACGTGCTCTGCCGGGCGGGCACCAGAACAAGGGAGAAATGGGTCAACAAATTCATAGGCAGGTCTTGAGTCAGATTGGCAGAATCAGGGCAAATGCAACCAGGCTGCTTTTCAATGGTGATGTTGTCTCAGAGTGACTATCTATCATATCACAGTCAAATTGCTCTGCTGCTGTTTTCTATGGGTTTGAGCATGAAGACGTCAAAGTCTGGAGTGCACATGAGGTCCTTTGCTTTGCATTCTTACTATGTGATGAGGACAGCTCTCTCAGATCAATTTCTGCTCCCTGTTTCTGAAATGGAGACACCGACAAATTCTGCAAAGGCAGAAAGTTTGATGCCAGTGACTAGGAATAAGATTTGCAGAAGCCTCCTTATATTTGTCTCGTTTACCTGATTTCAGGATCCCTCGTTCATATTGTATTGATTTTGCCTAGTTATTAACTGAGCTCAGTGAAGAATCCGTAACAAGTTCTGAGTATTTGCCTCCTTTTTCTCTTTGCAGAATGTAAACAACATTACACAAATCCACTGAAGCCATGCTATTTGACATCATCTAAATATATGTGGTTAAACCTGGTTTCTGCTAACTATTCTTACTTGCAAAAATTGTTGGCAAGCACATTTCTGGAAGATGACTGAAAAAGAAGTTCAAATTAATTTAGACTCGCATTGCCCACAATGAATTGTGTAATATCCTAAGAGAAGACAAGACAGAATAACGGGAACTCCTACAGTTTGTTTATTACAACCACCATTTTCCTTCCTCAGCTGATGGTTAGTGCAAAGCAGAGTAATTGGCAAAAAGCTGCAACTGGACTTTTGACAACATTTATAGCATGTATAAATTGCACTGAACCACTTGTCCTTCATAATCCCAGAAAGAGCTTTTACACTCAAGATGCTTCCTGCATTCTGTGTTCCTCCTAGCAATAAAAGCCCACAACAAAATAGTGGTAGGGCCTGATTCAATTTAATAGTGGTCTCCTCACAATACCTACAACTCTTTAATGTTATGAATCCTTAGAGCTATGCTACTCTTTCAT
>JBCJKH010053622.1:0-16168 GCA_039877255.1 Loriculus beryllinus
GGGTGGTATCTGTACCCTCGCCCTACAAAGTTGTAATTTTTTTGCTTACTTTTTCCTTTTATATTTGTTGGGGTTTTGTTTGTTTGTTTTTTCACTTTTCTAAATTAAACAGAGCAATAGCAGCTTGTTTGGCACTTGCAAAAGAGACCCTTTTTTGCCATCTGTAACTCGCACAGAGGCTTGGACCCAGACCCTGACCAGCTCCTTCACAGTGCTATTTTGGCCTGGCTATGCTGACCCAGAAGCAGGGGGCTGGCTGAGATCCCCCCCACCATGGGACACCATGACATGACTATGGAGCCCCAGAGCTGTCACCTCCCTCCATGACCTATGTACAGGGACACTGGGAGTGCAGAGCCCCCTCTCGCTGCCCTGCTGCTGGCCATTGCCCCTATGCTTTCTGCTGGTGCCTCTGCCTCCCTTCCCCTGTGCCAGTGGCATCTCTGTGCTGCTCTGCTCGCTCAGACTGGCTCTGCTCCTGATAGGACCACTGCCATTTTTGTGTTGAGCCTCTTGCTAAAGACACAGGCTGATCCCTGCTCCCTGGGGGATGCTTGGACACTACCAACAGTCTATGTTCTCCAGCTTGGAGATAATAGAGCTGCTTGCTAAAGCTGTGCTTTAACACATACAGGGGAAACTTGTATCCCTCACCTCTCCTTCTCAGCAAAAGGTTAACTGTTTCAGCCAAAACTGTGTAAAAAAGAGCTAGAAATCCTCCTAAGGCAAACACCTACCACAGAAAATTTCAGTCCTAACAGTTTAGCAACACGAGGGCAGTGAAAGCTGGGGGCTCAGAGTAGGATAGTACTGCTCCAGGTGCTATCCCTGCCACTGGCCATATGGCCCAAAATGGGAGCGGAAGGCAAGAGCCCAGCACTGCCCTTGGCTGCGGTGTGCCCTGGCAGTGCTGCTGTCGCATCGTGCTCACCAAGCACACGGAGGGCTGCTGGAGGTGCACCCCACCGCTACCTCCTCCCTGTGAGCCTGCGGTGGGCGCATGAGGCTGGCACAGCTCCAGTGGGCTGCCTCCCACCCTAGTTAATGATTTCCAGACCCCACCACCTCCTCCAAGGGCGCCCGACTTCCTCTTGGACCTTGCTCTGTTTCTGGGCACCGATCCCAGCCCAGCCGTCTGCCTGTGCTGCTGCCCATTCCTGCGGGCCTCAGCCACCCTCCTCCAGCTGAACATCCCTCCTTTATCCACCCCATGGCTGCTGGCAGACCCCAAACATAGCCTGTGGGTCACCAGCGTCCCGCCGCCGTGCCGGCTGGCACTGGAATTGTGAAGCAGGGAGCAGGTAGCTCCCACGTGTCCCCCCAGCCTCTCACCGTTGTGGCTGTTGTGCACGTAGACGATCTGTGCCTGCTCGGTTGGGGTGCGCCCCAGGCAGTAGAGGATCCCCACCAGGTCGGCCATGGAAAAGCCCCTGGCCTGGACGTGGTTGCTGCGGTTGCGGTAGTTTTGGAAGCCCGTCTTAGGGTGCGTCATCACGATCTTGTTCTCCCGCTCGATCTGCAGGTAGCTCACGTCCCGCTCCCCCATGACGCAGGACAGGTAAAAGTCAGAGTGGGACAGGCTCTGCACGTTGGCAATCAGGGTGATGTCCAGGATGGCCCCTGGGGTGCAGGAGCACGAAGGCACATTACGGCAGGACAAGGGCAAGGCCATCCAGCCCTGCCTCAGGGCCACATCCTGTCACCCTCATGTCACCCCCCTTTTCAGGACATATTTGTCACCCCCAGCCCAGGACACACAGCCGGGTTGGGTGCAGACCCATGGGGATGTGGTAGGCATTTCCACTCTCCTTTTGGAGATCCCCACGGGCACAGACCCCGCCATGAACCAAGCATGCAGCAGGACGGGTCTTGGGCCCCTCTCCTCCCACAAGCTGCCCACATGCCAGCACCATGCTGGGGAGAGGCAAGCAGGGAGAGCATTGCTGGCCTCTGAGGTCTCCAAATGGCCGATCACAAAGGGATGTTCCTCCCTCTAAACCCTGCTCTGATGGTGCCATTGAGCTCCCACAGCTGCTTCATCCCGCCAAGCCTCAATGAGGCAGGGGCTGCTCCCTGGGGCGGAGGGAAAGGGGTGATTTACCTGCCAGCCATGGGAGGAGAAGCAGGAGATAAACCTGGAGTCCCATGTCCTTCGAGCGTGTCCCAGATCTGTCAGAAATCAGAAGATCCCTGGCATGTCCCAGCCACGGGGGTCAGAACCAGAGGCTGCGGCTGCCCTAAGGGTTCCACATGAGCAGCAGCTCAGGATCCCTGGCCCCTGCCCGTGCCCCTCATCTTGCCTCTGCCCTGCTGCTCAGTGTCCAGGGCAGCCGGGACCACCTCCACTGGGGCATAGCCTGGGCATGGCGAGGAAGATAACTTTGTCCCTGCTTGCTTGGTGGCCACCTGGTTGCTCAGGAGCAAAGCTTGGTGGCGAAGAGTCCACTGAGGTCCTCTGCCTGGTGGCAGCTCTCCTTGGGAGCAGGCGCCCACCCCTCTGGGGCTAGGGCAGCATGCTTAGGGCTTCCCAAGCCATGCTGAGATCCCAGTCCAGCCAGGAGGTGTCCGGGGCCCCTCTCCTTCCCTGCCGTGCGGAGGGTCTCATGCCCTAGTCCACCCGGGTGGCAGCATCCCGTCCCCTCGGTGCAGCCCCGTGGCTCAGGGCTGTGGGAAGAACTCTCTGGAGCAGGGAAAGGAAAGGGGCCAAGGGGCCGTGGCTGGCGGCAGCGGCGGAGCCAAATCCTGTTTCCCATGCGGCGTTTCCTGCTCTCCACCCATTGTTCGGAGACGGCCCTGACTCCAGGAGCTGGCAGGAGCTGCCCTGCACGGGCTGTCCCTGGTGAGCAGCGTGCGGCGATGCTGAGGCCGCACACACCTCGTGACACCCCGGCCTCCCGCCGCCACGAGCCGGGGTGCCGAGGCGCGGCCCCATCTGGGCGCTGTGTTGTGCTGGGGCCTGACTCACGCCTGCAGCGTTCCATGGCGAGGCCACTGTCCCAGTTGAAAGGGTCTAGGCAGAACAGGGTGACCAAAAGCCACCACCAGGAGGGTGGCCCGCTGCCCTGGGAGAAACCGCTCCATGTTGCAGTAAACACGTCTGGGAGGAAGTAGAAAGCAGCAGAAAGCCTGGATTTCCCCCAGCACTTTCCCATGCACAGTGCCAGCGTGGGCAATGGCACAGGCACAGCACGGCATGGCACTGCTGTCCCTACACCCAGCCCTCCTGCCCCAGCCTCTGGCAGGCTCCGGGCACCTCGCCTGGAAAATGAGTGGCATTCCCCAGGAAAACAGCATAAGCTTCACCCAGCAAACCTCCCACTGCTTCACAAATCAAACTGTTCCCACGTGAAAGCCAGGGCTGCCAGGGAGCAAGCCTCATGTTTTGGTGTGTCCCGAGCCTGTACTGTATCCGGCCAAAAATCTAAAGCACACATGGAGAGGAAGGGGAAATCCATTCATCGCTTCCGACTATTTACAGTGCGCTCCAGGGCCGCGTGGTGCCCGCAGCAGCCAAGGCAGGGATGGCAGTGGGTAGGAGCTCCCCCAGAGCAGCCGCATGGACACCCCACGACAGGAGGGATGGAGAGGAGCCAGAAAAGAGGGACACCAGATGCAGCTGCCCCCATTTGCCTGGAAAACTAAGCACGGTGCTTTGCCATGGGTTGTGCATGGCAGAAGGGCTCTGGTTTTAGCAGCCCCCCGGAGCACCTGAGGCACAACCATAATGCAAATGCAGAACACGAGGCCATCCCACAGTGAGATGCACAGGGGCTGGGCAGCCGGGCTGGTCCCTCCTGCCATTGGCACCCTCCTGGGAAGCCCACACATCCCCATTTGCCTGGTGAACCCCAAAGTCATTTGCAAGGGTGCTGGGTCAGGGACTCATCCGTGCACCCCGTACAGCTGCAGGAAGAGGATAGATATATGAATAGATAAATAAACGACTTCTTCCCCTCATTCACTGCCTATCACAGTCACAACAATATTGCCATTGTGCCACCACATGCCTACCCTTGCAGCACCTGGGGAAGCAACTCGTTCTGTGCTCCACCAGCAGCACACAGAGTGTGCGTTATGGTGATGCACATTTATGGTGCACTCTGTGGGGTGCACACTGCCTCCAACACGAGGATTTGTTTGAGGACAGGATTATTCCATTTGAGGACAGGATTATTTACACAGAACAAACATACTTTAGAAAGGCTTTGCAACTGCAGGCCCTGCCCATTCCTCCCTGGAGCACAGCACGGCTCCTCTTAATGCCCTAGGGGAACTGGCGCATTGCTTTCCTCTTTTGGGGAATGGGAGCCATTTGGAGTCAGCTCTCACACCAGGTGATGCTCAGGTCTCAGGGATCCATCAAGGCATCTGACCAAAGCTGATTTGTCCCCTTGCATTTTTTCCTAGGAGCACTTGGGTAAGAGGTGTCTCTCTGTGTGGATCCCTTAGGTTGGAGGTGGTGCAAGAAACCTCCCTGGGAGGTTTTGCAGGGAAACCCAATCAAGGCCAGCTTAACCTTATTTATCTCCAAAGGAGGAACCAGGGAGCTGGGTGCAGCTGAGCCCAGCCAAAGCAGCTCGCTACACTTGCTCTTCTGCAACATAGAAAGCTCCAGCTGCCCAACCCGCAGCGCACTGAAAACACCTGAATTTCTGCTGAATTCACAGACCTCAACTTCTTGCTGAATCATGATGGACTAAAAAAACAGAGTGACAAAAATACCCCTTTTTGTTATCATTTGCCCATTCTAATGCACGGCACCGCATGCCAGAAACCATAATGCACCGATATGTTTCCTGATAGGAAATGCAAACGCCCTGTGAATCCACTGATGGGCTGGGCTGTGTCTGCAACGTTGTCTAGCCCTGCTTCTCTGGCCATTTGTTTGTTTTATGTGCACAACGGGTCCCAGCAAGGCTGAGGTAAGGGCTGCTGCCACCAGGCATAAGAGCAGCCCGCTTGTGGGGTGGCAAAGCATGGCCAGCCTGCCTGGTGGCATCACCGGGGCAGCAGGGGAGCAGGCACACCTGGCTGTGTTGGCATCCACAGCACGCTCTCAGGATGAAGGACAAGCTGCTGGGAAGCCCTTTCCCTGAGGGAAGGGTGGGACGTGTGGCTTTGGAGGAGCCCCTTGGCAGCTGAGGGAAGCAAGGCCACCCTGTCCTGGTTGCTGGCAGGGTGGAAACTGCAGATGCACAGTGCTCTGGTTGGCAGGCGGCTTCCTGCTGCTGAGGAGCAGTGGGAGCAGGGAGCAGGGAATGACGGAGCATGGAAGAGAGCTTGGGGCTCCCTCCTGCTGCAGAGGCTCTGCCAGCCCTCACCCTCTCACTGCTCCAGTACCCCTGGGCATGGAGCATGTCCCAGCCATGTGCCGGTGAACTCCTGGGAACAGGATGCTGCTTTGACACCGTTTCCCAGATTTTCACTGGCTCCCCGGCAGAGAGCACTGGCAGAGAGCACTGCTGATGAATGGCAGGTCTGCATGGGGGCTGCTGGAGGTGGTGGGGCACCCGCATCCTATGGGACCTTCACAGGAGCTGCTAAAAGAAGCCATATGAGACTCTAATGCTGGAAAGCCAACACTGCTGATCCAATGCCGGGCCCAGGGACATGCCCATTTGCTGCACGTTTTAAACACCTTTCCATCTGAATCCCAATAAAACCTTTATTTTCCCGGGAGACCCTTTCCTGCTGCTTCAGCCCCTGCTTCTCTGCCCAAGGCTTGCTGCGTGCCCCTCTCCTGGGTGCATGGAGCGGGGGCCCATCAGCTGCTACACCACCAGGGTACCACAGAGGTGCCCCACTCATCCTCTGGCCCCCCTTGCCTCCCAGTGCTCCTCTCCCACCAAGGCAGCCCGTGGGGCAGAAGCTGGTCCCTGGTGACCCATGGCAGCGGGTGGGAGGTGTCGGGGCGTGGTGGTGGTGGTTAATGTGCAACCAGCGCTGCCACCTTTCACCGGCACGGCAGGAGCGTGGCCAGGGCACAGCCGGGCTGGCTCCCGGGGGTCTGCGGGGCCGTGTGGCCGGGCCTGGGGGGTTGGCGGGGGCCCTGGGCCCTGTGGCTGTGGCCACACCTGGCCCGGCACGGCCGGCTCCGCCGGATTCCCGGCTTTCCACAGGGCTTGCGTTTCAGCCTCGCCGTTTCCTGGAGCCAAATGGCTCCCGCCTGCCTGCTCGGGGTCTGCAGCCTCCTCTGCGCCTGGGCCGTGGCGACGGGACACCCCTGCAACGTCGACCACCAGGTAGGGGCATGAAGGGGCTCCAGCACGAGCAGCAGCCGGGGCGGGCAGGGGTAGGCATGGCTGGGGTTGTGGCGCCATGTGCCTGCGGGCAGCAGGCCCTGCCAGGCAGCTCTGTTTCTGCACCACGGAAGAGATGGGGAGCGAGGAAACCCCAGGGGAGCCAGCGGTGTTAACTGGGAGATGTGCTGTGCCAGAGCACACCAGCGACCAGGGGTGGGTCACCCACACCTACAGCCCGGCTGCCCTGCTCCCAGGCTCAGGCTGAACACATCACATTGTCCAGCCCATTCACCGCAGCGTGGCAGCGATGGCAAAGCTTTATCTGAGCCGTGGCATTTCTGGGGGTGTCTTGGTTGCAGCCATAACACAGCTGCCCATAGGGATGCATGGAGAGAGGAGGGAGGCACATCCCTGAGGGACTCCCACCCCTTGTTGTTGTTGTTTAACCCCAGCTGGCAACTTAAGTACTGACATAGATGCTTCATCTCTCTGCTCATCCCCTGCGGGATAGGAAGGAGAATCAGAAGAATGTAAACCCCTGCCATTGAGATAAGAACAGTTTAATAATAGAAATAAAGGTAATAATAATAATAATAATAATAATAATAATAATAATAATAAACAGAGAAAAGGGGATAAAACCCAAGAAAGGCAAATGATGCACAGTACAATTGCTCACCACCCACTTACCAATGCCCATCTTGTCCTGAGAAGCAACTGGTCCCTTTGGGCCAAATCCCCTGTTTCTGTACTGAGTGTGATGTTCCATGGTGTGGAATATCCCTTTGGTTAGTTAAGGTCAGATGTCCTGTCTCTGCTTCCTCCAGGCTCCTTGTGTCCTCACTGGCAGAGCATGAGAGGCTGAAAAGCCCTTGAATCAGGATAAGCACTACTTAGCAACAACTAAAACATCGGTGTGTTATCAGCGTTGTTCTCACACTAAATCCAAACCACAGCACTGCACCAGCACTAGGAAGAAAACTAACTCTATCCCAGCTGAATCCTGAACAGTCCCTCACTCCCTTCTCCAGTGCAGGGTGATGCAGTGCCTGAAGCCAGGGTCAGGGCAACCATGGGGTTAGCATCCCCAAGTGCCTGGCAAGGAGCAGGAAGTGTAACTAAATCACCTCACTGGGACAAGTGCTGCAGCCAGCAGCTAGGCTGCACCAGGAGGGAGCCGGGAGGAAGCAGGAAAAGCTGCTGTTGCAGGAAAAGGATGGCACAGGGCAGTGCTGCCCACTGAGCTCTCTGATGGTTCCTCAAAAGGTTTGCTCTGTTTTCCTCAGCCTCCCTGACCCCAGCCCTGTGTGAGCTTGAGACAGACCTCAAAAATCTTGGCTTGGCCCCACATAAAGCCCAAGGAAGAGTAAGACATTCTGGGAACTGCTCCCCATGAGCAGCTTGAATTTGGCCACCCTGTTCTTCAGGGAAATCCAGTACATCTGTGTGGATCTGTTGATCCATTCAGCATGCACTGCTGGTCTTCTGGGACAGCGAATGGTCCCCAGGGTGCTCTGTTTACTACTAGAGCTGCAGCCAGGCTGCACTAAGCCAGTGCCACTCACAGTGCATCCTCAGAAACGTGGAAGGGCTGGAGGCATATCCTGCACAGGCCCTGGGAGCAGCTCTTGACATGGGTACCTGGTGCAGGTGCCATCACTCTGCCTGCCCTCGCAGTGGGCAAGGTCTCACCTGCTTTGCTGCCCCAGCTGGGGGGATGCCCTGTGTCAGACAGGAGATCCCTGGGGACTGGGGAGGAAAAGGAAGACCCTCTGCAAGCTGACCCTGCACAACAACTGCCCTGAAAGGGAGGACAGGAGGGTGACAATCTGGTTCCTTCACATCCACCTCATCTGTTTGAGTTTCCCCTCAGCTCTCCATGTTCCCCTTTTACTCCTTCCGTCAGCTGCTCTCAGTGCTGGGCTGTCCTGCTCACCTAAATGTGAGTCCATTTATCCTGACCCACACCAAACTTATGTTTTGAGCAGCTCATACGTTATTTACACTTGTTTGTGTCTTTGTTTTTTTAAACTCTGCAAGGGTAATTCATTAAGACATTTGAACTTATGGGGAGTCAGTCTAGAGATCCTCCCCAGCACAGAAAGCACATCTCAGACACCAGCTTTTTTCCCAGGGACGGGCCGACTGCCACGGGAAGAGCCTCCAGAATGCTCCAAGTTCCCTTCCAAACAACATCACCAGTTTGGACCTCTCCTTCAACTCCTTGGTCATGCCCCATCACAGGACTCTCCTGGTGCATTTCCCTTCCCTGCACACCCTCAACCTCTCTAGCAATGCCCTTCTGGTGCTGAGCCCAGCATCATTCTCCAACCTCGGAGCACTGCGTCTGCTGGACCTGAGCAGCTGCAGCATCACCTACCTCCACATGGACGCTTTCAAGGGCCTGGGAAACTTGCGCACACTGCTCCTAAGAAACAACAGCCTGCAAGAGCTTGGGATCTCTTTGTTCCTGCCACTGAAGGCACTTTTCCACCTGGACCTGCAGCAGAATGCACTGGTCTCTGTGGACACGTGGAGCCTGCAGCTGATGGACGCAGTCCCACAGGTCCGGCTGGAAGGGAACCCCTGGCTCTGTGACTGCAGCGCGCACCCTCTGCAGCAGTGGCTGCAGCGCAGGCAAGGTGAGCACACAGGGGCATGTGGCACAGGAGGTGCTGGGCAGGAGGAACTCTGGGGCAGGGCTCCCACTCGATCCCTTTGATCCAACCCCTGGGCAGGTTTCCCTGGGATGTCTCCCATCTTGCTGAGGGACAGTGGACTGGAAGGTGATGTGTCTCTTCCATGCTTGCAGTTACACATGATACCAAAGTCTTCTGGGAATGAGAGCAGGATAGTTTAGCCACTCTACTAGGAAAGGGGCTGCATGTATGCTTCAGCCCCCAAATCCACCTATATGTATCCACATGGAGCGACTCAATTTTCAAGAGGTGTTGAGCACTTGGCAGCTCCTCCTGTGGAGCCGGATTAGGGTCCAACCCTCATGAGCTCATCTCCCAGGAAAGAGCAGCCCTGTGACAGTGGGGTTCCTATCAGTATCCATGAATTTGGCATTATCCAGTTCGAAGAAGCCTGCTAATCACAGTCACACTCACACAGTTCCTTGGCCAGGGAATTTTTCCTTTGGTTCTGCCTTACAATGTGCTGAGGGGCAGTGAGGCTGGAGGTCAGACCCAGGAGCATCTTGCGAGGTGTCCTATCAACACAGGAGGAGCAGGCATTGTCTTCTCTAAACTGGGGAGGGGAGGGGGGCAGATCCCTTGTCCCACCTTATCCCGTGTGTCTCCCAGCTGTGCAGGTGACCTGTGCATCACCCCCGTGGCTGCGGGGCCGGGAGGTCACAGCACTGGATTCCCGGGATCTGGGCTGCTGGGTGAAGCAGCGGTTTCCTCGGGAGGCCAGCACGGTGCAGCAGATCACAGTGACCTACAGCAACAGTGAGTTGTGCAGCTATAAAGGTGTCCATAAGGTCTCTCCCTCCTCCCTTCTATCACCCCAGAGGGACTGCAGGCAGGGACCCCTGGCTCTGCCCCACTCCCAGGGGCCACTGATGGTGCAGTGGTTTGGTGGGGAGGGTGGGCACTGCCTGCGAGGTGTTTGCTGGCCTTGAAACAGAAAAGTTAGCAGATGCCACAAAGCAACACAGAGCACAGACCCTGCAGTGACTGGCACCTGTAGCAGCCAGCCAGCAGTTTTTCCCACAGGTTCTTGGTGGCTAGCTCTTGGTGAAGAGCATTTATATTGTTCCTAATGGAAGCAATCCTATGCTGGCTGCACGCTGGAGGCACACACAGGGCTGGCTGCTGAAGAGCACTGGGTATGCCCAGGCTGACCTGCCTTAACCCTGATGGTATTTCTGCACTGCAGCCACCGCACCACCCACTGGGAAGGGGGGAAGGAGCTGGCCGTACCTGGTGGGCTTCCTAGTGGCAGCAATTGGCATCTCCATCTTGATTGCACTGGCTGCCAAGTGCAAGGTCTTCCACAAGAACTTCACCAGCTACCACCACCGGCCACTGCCCGAAACCAGCTCCATTGGAGGCAGCCCCATGGAGGACAGCAGCAGCTGGGAGAGGAGCTCCTCAGGCCAGGGGGCCTGCGAGAGCCACCCCATGCCTGGTGCTGCTGACCTGCAAGGTGAGGATGATGATGGCTTCATCGAGGACAACTATATCCAGCCAAGTGAGCAGGTGCTGGAGGACGAGGAGCGGCAGTTGCACCTCTCCATCTGAGCCTGCAGTCCAGCAGCCCTCGCTCTCCCCTCACCTCCATCCACATCCTGCCCTTTCCCACCTTCCCTCAGCATTTAGCTCCACAGGGCTGGGGGCAGGAGGAAAGGGGTGGAGAGGAGGGGAGAGAAAGGGTGGGCTGGGAATGATGATGGAGGCTGAAGGCAGCCAGCCCCAGTATGATGTCAGTGGGGATGCAACAGCACAGGGACATCGGACCTGCTCCTGCTGTCCCAGCCCTGCTTGTGTGCTGCTGATGGAGAAGATGGTGCCTGTTGCACCCAGGCAGTTTGGTGGAATGGGAAGAGAAGCCTACCCTGGTGCTCTCTGCAGGGTCTCAGGCATCAGCCCCACTGCCTCATGGTGCCAGACACAGCCCTGCTCTGTCCTTCAATGTGTTGTCACTCCAGAGTGTGATTAAAAGTGTGATTAAAGCCTCTGTCTGTGATGGTTTGGGGCTCTTCTGGTGGCAGTGCCAGGAGGAGACCCGTCAGCCCACAGCTGGGGTGTGGATTCTTCTGCGTGTGCTTTCAAGGACTACAGATACATTCCATGTTAACTGTGGTGGTGAAACAACAGGTCTGTGGCACGAGCGCGCTTGTGCAAGCATATCTGTCACCCACTGTGGAGCAGGCAGATCTGCTGCTTCGTCTCAGGATTTCTGTGCACATCTTTACAGTGCTGCTTCCCACCCCTCTTGCTGCTTTACAGTGCACCCCTTCCCTCTTTCTCTCATCCCTCTCCACCAAGACATGTTAGGAAAGCACTTACCTTTCCCATGCCAGCTCTGCAGAGATGAGCAAGCTTGTTGGCAGCTTGCGGCGCCAGGCAGGCACGTGCACTAGGGCGAGACAGCCCTGTCCCCTATTGCAATGTCCCATCTGTATCTCTAAGCATGGGTTTAGATGAACATTATAATTTTTGTATTCCTGTCATCGTTGTGGCACGATAACCAGCACATGAGACATCAGTAAACTGCAAGTTATGACCCAGCCAGTCGTGTCTGTGTGGGTCACACTGGAGTTAAAAGCAGAGCAGCAGCAGTGTTCACCCTTCTTAGTAAAGTGATTCACTGGTCCCATGTGGCTGGGCAGAATTCCCAGAGCACACCTGGTTGTTCCCGTCCCCAGTAGCCTGGAAATCTTTCTTATCTTGCTCCAGAGCATGAAACATCATCACAGGGACAGCATTTCCCGAAGCCCTGCCGCACGGCTAATTCCCCATCTCCTTCAAACCTCCGTTGCACTGTAAACTGCCTTTCTATTTCTGTGGTCATGAAGACATTTACAGAGCACAGTGTGTACAAAAGTAAATAATACATGTCAGAGAATGCAAACCAAAGGGAACGACTGGGTTGGGCGTTGCATTGGCAACGCAGACCAGTGACTTAGAGCACCTTCCAGAGAGAGAGTGTGCTATTATAGCCACAAGGAGGAAAACCTGCTGGCTTGTTTCTGTGGTCATCCAGTTTTGGTTGTTAAATAATGTATTTCTAACCTGAGATTTACTTTTGCAGTCACTGCTTCATGTTTTGCCTTCTGGGTTCATCTTAACAGCTTCATCTGAATTACAGCACACACTGTATATATGTGTAATAGATGCTGTAATTTTTTGAAATCATGGATGTCTTTCAAGTAAAATAAGATACTTGAATCTGAGGGTTGGGAAAATGCATTTCAGTTCTCTTTTGGAGGGCAATTTCTGGGCTTTCCAACATGCTTTTCAATCACATGAACTCACTCTAGACTCGGTATTTTATCTAGGTCTCAGTGATGTCTTAAAAGAGATTAAAATACAAGTGCCCAGGCTTTTTTATCCAGGATCTTACTCACCCTCATCCCTCAGTACCCAGTGGCAGGTTGCTTGTCTACTTTGACCCTGTTTTTCTGGTGTGTGGGGGAGCGTGGCAGCCCCTCTGACCCCTCTCCAGGCAGCTCCAGTGCTAGCAGGCAGGAGCTTGGCAGCCCAGTGGTGGGAATTGCATCTGGCATGTGGAGCTGGGAATACAAGGGGATAAGAGAAGAAAAAGAGGAGCCTTCTCAGAGGGGTCCCTCCGGGAAGCAGTCAGAGGAGCCCATGGTTGAGGCTGGTGGAGGGGAGCAGTGGCCGGTATGCAGGCAGACTGGTTCCAGGGTCGCTGCAGGCGGTAGCTGCTGCCATGAAGCACAAGGCTTGGCCTCACCACAGGGTGAAACAGCTTCTCTACAAACAAACTGGCATGGACAGCATCAGGAGGCTTTGCATGCACCACGTGAGCATCTTTCAGAGGCATGGCAAGATCTGCTCAGAGGGTGGTGGTAAGGGGGTCCGGCTTTATAGTTCCTTGAGCAGTAGGAGATGCATGTGCATCTGGAGGTGCAAGATGTGTATCAGGAAATAAGTACATGCATCTGGGGGCTGTGGGGGCATTGCCACACTTGCTGGTAAATCAAAATCACGGTTTCAGGAGGGACCCTGGGCTGCCATGGTTTTTGCCCTGGGCTCTCTCTGAGCAGAGGCCAGTTTTGCATAGCTCTGCCACCCCTGGCTCTTCAGAGAGGCCAACACTCAAGCATCAGCCTTCAACACAGGTGATTTCTGTAACACTTTATTAAGTATTTCCACACACAACACAGGAACCAAGAAAGGAGCAGACCAGTACCACTGCTGCAGACAGAGACTGTGACTGGGGCAGTGCAGGCTGTCCCTCTGGGCAGCCACCAGAACTGCCTTCTTCAGGGACAGCCTGTTCTCAGACAGTACCTCCTTGTGTTGCTGACACTGCCCACAAGCATCCTTTCCTGGCATAGTTCATGGGCACTTGGGGCACGTTTTGAAGGGGCTATGGAGGGGAGGATTCACATTGGAATGTAGGCAGCGCACAGTTGTGAGCTGGGCACAGTCACACACCTTCTCAGGAATGCCCAGATGTGTGAAACAGCTGGTGTGCAGGTAGCTGTGGGCTGCCCACGTGTGCAGGCTGGGGGAGTTTGCAGTAAGAAGCAGAGGTGGTGGAACTGCACATGCACTGACGCAGATGTGCAGAGCAGCAGCAATGGTGATGGCACAAAACTGTCCAGCTCTGGCCTGTTCCTCCCTGTCTATGCACAGGGGTCCGTACTGAACCCAGGGTCAAACAGCCCAGAAAGGGAGGACGGCTATTAGCTTTGCTGATGATTTAGCATAGAAGGACCTGAGCTTAGTAACATCCTCTGAAATCTTGGGCAGATTCAGGGAAATGATTCAGAGAGAGGAGGAAGCAGCAGTTGAATAAAATCTATGGATGATGTGAAAGTGGCAGAGGAAAATGTGTAAATTACAGCTCCAGAAAGAAAAGCCAAAATGCTGCTCCCATACTTTGGGAAAAAAAAATCCAGGGCTGCAGGTGCAGGAAAGGCAGCAGGAACAGGGAAAGAGCAGATGAATACAGAAGTGCCCTCATGTGATCAAGTGCATCAGAGATGGTGTGGTCTAGAGCTATGGAAGGATGAAACCTTCATTGTCCAGAGTATACCTAGTGGGGTTCACTGATGCTGAACTGTGACACTGCTTCCAGTGTAGGTGTAGCATGGACAGTGATTCATGCTGTTTCTAAGGGAATGAGCTACCGTCCTCTTCCAAATAATTTTGGTACTTAGGCACCAAAAAATAACAGCTCAGTCTTGTTCCATTACAGAGGGAACTTTGCAAATAATGAGCAAAAATAATGGCTGGGGCAGAGCAGCTCAGGTGAGGGGGAGACGGGAGCAGATAGGTAGAGGAAGAAGAGAAGGTTTTGCAGGAGCAGCTTCGCTACAGGTTATGATCTGTGTCTATGGAAAAGGCAGTGAAATGGTTTGTGGGTCTTTGGAGGAAGTGAGAATTTTGACAGGTAAATTAGCCTAAAGTCACAGGAAAAGCTCCCAGGGGTGAGCTGTTAGACTGCCTCTGGGAAAGACACCTCGGTGATAGACACCTTGTAGAGATAAAACACCAGAAAAGCTGCAGGTAAAGGCCAAGTGGTACCAGAAGAACTTTTCCACCCTGCAGCTACAGCAGCACTTGGGAGACAGAAGCAGCGTGGGAATGCACAGGGACTGGGATGAGCTGCAATGCTCCCACAGCAGCAGGGGTGCCTCTGCTTGGGAAACTCCTCTCTGAGGGTAACAACACTCACCCCCTTGCACTGCCCTTGCAGAGCATCAGCTCAGCCCCGGGATTTGAGCATCCCATCACCATCCCCAGTGACTGCACCTTGCTGTTTGTGGCTCACGTGGCTGGAGCACGCTGGCATTGACAGCAGAGCTCCAACACAGCAGCACTGATAACACATCAGGGCCCTGACTCCAGCACCTGCTGATCACCCCTTTGATAAACCACAGAAGGTGGTGGGCTGCAGACACGTAATGTTGGAACAGATCCCAGCATTGCAAACACAAACAGCATTTCATGTGAGGTCCAGCCATGCCGGGGCTCTGGCACATGGAATCCCATTCAAATCCCAAGCTTGCTCTGACAGACACACAGGTGCTTTCTCAGGAGCAGCCCCTGCAGCCTGACCTCCTACCAACCTCCCTTCACTGGCACTGCATGCCTGCTGACATGCAGAGTGTTTCCTGCCATTCATCACCTGCTACAGGCTCTACTTCGCTCAGTAGCTGGCAGCTCTGCACAAAGCACAGGGTAGTTTCATGCAACCCTCAATCACAGCCTCCCCTGCCAGGAGAGCACACAACAGCTCCAGGAGCTGCAGGAACCAAGCAAGTACCAGAGTCCCCATAGGTACGGGACAGGCTCACCTTAATGCTGTGACAGGCACCACAGCCGGGCAGGCAGCAGCTGTTGCAGGAGGCTTTGTGGAGACACAACACCGACCAGGCCAGTGCTGAGCTCCTCATGTGCCAGGTCAGAGCCTGTCCAGGTGCCCCAGGTCCCTGCCGTGCCATCAGCCTGGGGCAAAGCAAATGCCAGTCACCTCCGAAAGAGGTGTGAGGCACACGGCAGCACTCCTCTTGCCTTCAAGGAAAACCCAGCACCAGCTCTGCTGACGGGTTGTATGCGGAGGCTCACGCAGAGGTGTCCTGGGTCAGATGAGGTTGGCCATGCTGGAGGTGGGAGGAAGCCGCCTGTTTGGAGCGAGGCGGCCGGAGATGGTGAAGACACGGATGTCGCCGGCCTCCAGGCTGCGAGGAGCGGCTTGGCGGCAGGACGTGCAGAGCAGGTAGAGCAGCAGGCAGAGGAGGATGGTGCTGCCAGCGGTCAGCAGCACAACCCCACTGGTGAACATGCTGGCCAGCGGCCGTGCGGGGCTGAGCTGCATGCTCGTGGTGGAGAGGATGGTGAGCACCACGCCGCAGACCAGCAGCACCAGGGCGCTGAGCAGCAGCACCAGGCAGTCTGAGAAGCCGCCACTCTTGAGGAGCTCAATCTGATCCCGGCTGCGGATGCAGTTCATGTCCTGGATTGCAGAGCTCAGCAGCTGCTTCAGCAGCACGAGCAGGGCCAGGAGGCACAGCGTGGTGCCCACGGCCAGCCGCCACTCCCCGGACCGGCTGCTGGTGCTGTACAGCAGGATGATGCCCCCGATTCCGCAGGACAGGATCAGCGCCACGGCCACCCCGTAGCACAGGATGGACTTCTTGGGGTCCTGGAACCACCAGAGCTCCACATGCTCCTCCAGGATGTTCCTCTGGATGTGGTCTGCGTCCGCAGGGGTGCGGG
>JBCJKH010053626.1:14454-41114 GCA_039877255.1 Loriculus beryllinus
GGCAACTTAAATGCATTTATGCCAATGCCCACAGCATGGGCAACAAACAGGAGGAGCTGGAAGCCATTGTGCAGCAGGCAAATCATGACATAATCGCCATCATAGAAATGTGGTGGAATGGTTCGCATGATTGGAGTGCTGCAATGGAAGGCTACAGGCTCTTCAGAAAGGATAGGCAAGGAAAAAGAGGTGGTGGGATTGTGTCGTATGTCAGGGAGTGCATCGACTGCCTTGAACTCAATGCTGTGAGTAAGAAGGCTGAATGTTTGTGGGTAAAGATCAGGGGAGGCCAACCAAGCAAATGTCCCAGCAAATAGGAGTCTGTTACAGACCACCCAGCCAGGATAAAGCTATGGATAAAGTGTTCTTCAAACAAGTAGGAGAAGTTTCATGATCCCTTGCCCTTGTTCTCTTGGAGGTCTTCAGTCTACCAGATGTTTGCTGGAAGTACAACACAGAAGAGAAGAAACAATCCAGGAGGTTCTTGGAGGGTGTGGAAGATAACTTCCTAACCCAGCTGGTTAGTGAGCCAACTAGGGGAAATGCCTGGCTAGATCTGCTGTTTGCAAACAGAGAAGGACTGGTGGGTGATGTGATGGTTGGAGACCATCTTGGGCAAAGCAATCATGAAATGATTCAATTTTCAGTCCTTGGAAAAATCAGGAAGAAGGTCAGCAAAACCTCCACCTTAGATTTCCAGAGGGCTGACTTTGGCCTATTTAGGATGGTGGTTAGCATATTTCCTTTGGACACATTACTGAAAGACAAAGGGTCCAGGAAGGCTGGACATTCTTCAAGAATGAAACACTTATGGCACAGGAGGAGGCGGTCCCTATATACTGAAAACCAAACCAGTGGGAAAGAGACCAGCCTGGCTGAACAAGGAGATATTGCTTGAACTCAGGAAAAAAAAGAGAGCTTACCACCTGTGGAAGAAGGGACTGTCACCCCATGAAAAGTGCAAGGATATTGTTAGGTTATGTAGAGAGAAAGTTTGACAATCGAAGGCACCGACAGAACCAAATTTGGCCACTGCTATAAAAGATAATAAAAAGTATTTTTACAAATAATCGTGTTCATGAGAGCAAATATGTGGTCTGTAGTAGTGTTAAGGTAATACTCCCCTTGCAGGACAGACAGAGCTCTAAAGCAGAGGTAAGAAGCAAGTATGACGGCACAGCTTAGTGCAGAGAACAGCTGGGCTGAGGTGCAGCCAAACTTTCCAGCTCCTCATCTTGTGAAATCCCACTGAATCCTGAATAAATCCCATTTTTTTAGACCAGCATCGACTTGGCAGCTCTTTCTCATATATGTATTAATATTCAGCTATGTTTCTCTTAAAGGGGTGGTCAGTTGGTTGTGCTTAGAGTGTTAGTTCAGTCCTGTGCACCTCTGGACATGCAGGACATCATTGATCAGTCAAGCATACAAGCTCTTTTTGAGCTCTGTTCTTCCTGCTCAGAAGTAGCATCCTTTAGAAAAAATACAGGCCATAGTTACATTTATGGTATCAAACTGCCCATTCTCTGTGCCTTATTTAGAAAAGTCAAGCGATTTGCTCCGTTTACAATTTTCCTGCTTTTATTTGTTATTTCTCTTTGCCAGGAAGTCCGTCATCCAGCTCGACCTGGCGAACACCAAGAAAGCTCTGATTGTACCTGCTTTTGAGACCCTACGCTACCGCCTCTCCTTCCCCAAGTCAAAAGCAGAGCTGCTCTCTATGTTGGACATGGGAACCCTCTTCACTTTCAGGTAGTAGAAAGTACTTTTGTCGAATGTGTGGTCATGATCTCTAAAGAGATCCCTCATGTGACCAAAAATAATTTTTCTCTGCTGGTTTGTTCACTTCCTCACCGAGTTATGGGAAAAAACAAATGCAGGCTTGTCATGTGCTCTTTCAAAGTGTGAAACAGCTGCTTAGATAACTAGAGTTTCTCAATGCGGAGGTAAAAGTGCACTCTGACTAGAAGTTGAGAAGTGGGGAACACCTAAATTTGGAGCTCCTCTCTGAAGCAGGCACCTTTTATGGCTGTGAACAAGTCGCTTCTATTATCTGCCAGACTCTTTGGTTTTAAAATGCAACTGCCAGGGTTAACTGTCTATTGGGTGTGTGTGTGGTAAGGTCTGATTAGCAGACATTTGTAAAGCATCGCAGTGATGGGAAGAGTACAATATGGCCTTATGATGTTGCACAGAGAGGGGGCTTAGGAGACGTGCGTTCTCTTCTCAGCTCCACTGCTGTCCTGCTGGGAGGTGGTACACAAATCAGTTCGCTTTCTTACATCTCTGTTCCCCATCTCTGAAATGCAGGTAACAATGTTCACCTCTTCTTTTTACAGTATTTTGAGATCTAGAGATAAAATTCTGAAAAAGCTAGGTATTATCCATGGCCAGTGGAGCTCTGTATCACCTTTCCCATCCTTTTCTTTAGAGCTTTCCTCACAATCCCACTGTGTGTATTGCACACCTCTCTTTGCAGCAGCCACCCTTCCCTCATGTGGCTGTATAGCAAACACCCTGGTGAGCCTGGAAAACAATTCTGACACTGCTTCTACCAGTGACCAACTTGAAATAGAAACTTGAGGCATGCCGCTGTCTGGAAAATTACTTAAGAATACTGATAGAGCAAGTGCCATTCACTCTTCCATCATTCTTTAACAGTCAAAGACATACAAATCAACAAGAGATTTGTTGATAGAATGATTATGTTCTATGAAATGACTGTTTCCCCCATAGTTGAAAGAAAAATATCCTTCCAGTGGAAAATAACACCCTCAAGATTTTCAGATGCTACATTCCACCAACAATCAAATTTTCAACTTGCACAGCAGTGGGCTTCCATTACTGATTTTATCCTCAAGCTATACAGCATGTTGGCATGTTACATACACAGACAGATTTGCAGGTCCTTTCTCAAGTCTCACTTAGGCAAAACTGTCTTTAACATCAGTGGGAGTTTTGCCAGAGCAAGGTTAAGTAGGAACTGAAGGACATGTGGTCTGTAGCTGGTGTTCTTATTAATGTAGGACGCAATTTGCAAATGCTTCCCAAGTTTGCTGTGGCTCATTTCATTGCTCAAATCTATCAACAGCCACAAAGCAGCTGTGCTCTGGGCTGAGAATTTCCACCTCCATGTTCAAGGTGCTGTAATAGCACTGCAATTCCAGGCTGAGCGGGTGGGAGTGAGCTGGGGAGGACTGCTGTGACAGTGATTGCTGAAAGTGCCTGCAGCATCCCAGTCCCTCGTGCCACGTGGTAGATTACTATCTTTTCCTCACTGAAATTGCTTTTGCCACCTCTTTTCCAAATGGTGACCTTTCCTAGCTCTGGGCAGCTAAGAAGTACAAAAAGGCTCTCAATTACATCCCTCAGTCACCACCAGAAGAAAAAGGAAGATGTGACCATCTGTGGCTTGCAAGGTGTGCTGTGTGGGAACCCTCCACAGAAGCAGGTTGCTCTGTGCCAGCTTCCTAGCTTTGTTTAAGATGAAACATTAGATCCAAAGTTCTGGGTATGTTTTTTCCACAAACGATGGGAAACAAATTCATCAGCACTTTAGTGAGGTCAAATGACTTGTTTGGATTTGCCAAAATTGCCAGTGGTGGTAAAAAATACCTTGTTCACAATTTTCAGGAAGTTCTGGGAGTCAGTGAGTGCAGCCTTAAAATTTGATGAGTATTTACATCTTGAGTGACAAGGGCTTGAGCAGGAAAATTGGGTTTATTAATTTTTCCTGTGAGATGGAAGACCAGTACAGACAGTGCACCACGTCCCACAGCTGCATCTCTGAGAGTAAAGTCTGTTGGAAATGACTCACTAAACAACAAGTTTATCCTTACAACAGGAGGTGAAGCTGCAGCAGTACTTGCTGAAAGGTGTTTTTGATGCTCCATCTTTGGAGCAGGGCAGAAAAGAGCAGTTTTTTGATGCCACATTCTTTGGAGCAGAGCAGTAAGTCAGTTTTGATGCTACATGTTTGAGCCACGGCTGGAAGAAGTTGCACTTGGCCCCATATGATGCAATCCCATGAACCCTGAGTTTCCTTCCTTTTTCCCATTTTGGGCACATTTTGCTTTGTCATCCCCTGCTGTGCTGACAGTGCTGGAGGAAGGCCCCTGCCTCAGCAGCTTGCACCCTGCAATGTCTCACATGGGCCTGTCCCCACTTCCCCTGACTTAGGTAATTCTCTCTCACCCAAGGCATATGACCAAGTTCCTACTGGCACTGTCCAGGCAATGGCCAAGGAGACGGGTTGGAGTGGCCAAGGGTGTCTCGGACCGCCAACACAACCATCACCAGATCCTTGTCCCCACCACCAGCTGCCACCAAAGCAGCCAGCTGTGCATAGCATGCGGGGCTGGAGGTGGGTGCTTGGATCCCCATACCAAGCTGGGTGGTATCTGGCCTGCATAAAAGTGGCATGAACAGCTGTACCTGCTTACCAGACATGTTGAGCATCCCATAATTAATGTTTCCTCAGCAATTGTGGCTGATGGGTGCTTAGTGTTATTAGCCAATGACAAGTAGCTGATGTTGTTGATGTTACTACCTCAAAACATTTAATTTCAGCATCTAGATTATGTAAAAGGGCCAGGGGCCAGACTGGCAGTGCCAAGACCCTGCTGGGCTTTGCATCTTTGGAGGTGGCTTCCTACCAAAGCCCTGCATATAGGCATCCCTGCCACATGGCAGCATTCCTGAGTTTGGACCCGCATGGTGGCCATGGTGGCCCAGTGGGGCCAGCAACTCCCCTTGCTAGGATGAGAAGTGCAGAGCCCCCAAGCCTGCGGAAGCAGGAGTGGGCTTGGGGACGTGGATGCAAGAAGATGTTCAAGGACCTAATCCAAAGCCCACTGAAGGTTTCTCATGTACTCAACCCATTTTGATGTGTGCGTATACAACCAGATAAAAGAACTGAATGTCTGCAGACGAGCAGTGAGTTATCCCAGCCCTCCTCCCACAACGACGAACATGGGATGTGACAGACAAGTGCTTGCACAGAGATGCTCGTTTATTTTTTGGGGAAGGAAAGCATTGGTGAGAGTGACACTTGTGAAGCCACACTGCCCCCCTCTTTGTGATTAAGCTGAGATTTAAAAAACTAAGCTATAGTCATTTACGTGCCCCGTCCATAATTCTGCTGCCAGCCAGGAGGCACACTGCCCTGAGTTTGTGTGTTTTTACCAGCCTGTTCTGGGGAGCCCACAGGGATTTGGGGTGCCATGCACCCAGGCGGCACAGTGGCCTCTAGTGGCAACCGCTCGCATCCAGCACTGGAGAAAGAGACCTGCTGACGAATCCTGAGGGGCTGCTTGCTCCCCAGGACAATCAGGAGCACCGTCTGCATTGCCAGAGGAGAGGCATCCCTGCACCAGGGCAGCGCCTGGGGTCCTGAGCACACCCAGGGACCCCACCTGCCCTGAGCAGCCACAACTGAGCCCTCGTGGCCCTGGAGATCCATTTAAGCTCAGGCGCAGGACCTAGTTCTGCCTTGGCCCCTGCATGCCTTGTGCTGCAGGCAGCTCAACTCCAGTGCCCTCTCCTGGTGGAGCACAGAGCTATGTGGCAGCTGTGTCTCCTGAATGTACCTCAGAGCTGGGTTGCAGCCTTGTCCCGTTCTCCTGCAGCTCTATAAGCTGTGTCCCCTGCAGGCGTGGGTCTCCTAAGGGCACTCTGTGAGGAGCCTGCATGCCAAAGGAAAGGTGACTTATGCTGTAATCTTTTTTATAAGGGGGAATAGCTGGGCTTTCTTCAACCTGGGTACCCATTTCTAAAAAGTTTACAGGTCCTTTATAGCTTTGGAATCTTTTCCCTCTGCTGAGTTTGGCTGAAGCTGCGTGAAGAACTTACTAGCATATCGGCTTCTTCAGTAAACCAAGTTGAGCACATCTGGGAAGGTAGGGTCTCGAAGGCTTCTTTTGGGTAGAGGTCCCGGAAATAAATCTTGAAGACTGTCTGCCCACAGCCAAAGCCAAGCACTTTCTACTGCTTGGTTTTATGCTTCTTTTAGCTCATGTGTGGGGCAATAGGTTCATTTATTTCTTTGCAGAAAAGTCCCCAGATCCTACAGGGCAGGTAGGTGGTAGTTCTCAGTGTCACAGTAAAAGTGTCCTTTGTTGAGTAGTTGCATCTTTTGGCTTTATCCTAAGACCTCAAGGACCTCATATGAAGAGCAGAAACAAGCACCAAGTCTCTGGTAGTCCATGCATGCAATGCTCTTGCCCCTTTCCCTGAGGTTTGCTTGGTGCAGGTTAGGAAATCCTTCCCTCTCCATCCCAGAAGGTTTGTCTTCAATTGCCCAGTCCCCTGTGCTGCTGGGAAGGAGGGCAGCTGGCCTGCAGCCCATCAGCAGCAGGAGGGGACCCAGGCAGAGGGTACACCCACACTCCGAGCTCCCTGGATGTTATGAAGCCCATCGTCAAAGAAAATGTGGGGCTGGATCTGGGCAAGGATTGGGCCTTTGGGAGCCCCGTCCATGAAGAAAGCCTCATCAATTTCCAGACCCCATTCCCGGAGCGTCTTGATAGCTCGGATGCCCATGTCCCGGCCGCTGCGCGCAGTTACCAGGTAGGTGCGGATGGGGGATTTTTCCTGGCTGAATTTCTTGCGCATCTTCCCAAGGTGCATGGCAAAAGCCTTCAGGGGACCCTGGAAGCACAGCAAGGCACTTAGGAGTGGATGAGAAATAAGGAGATATCTACTCTGCCTTTAGAAGCCATTTGTCCCTCTTCCATGCTTTCTTAGGGCTCTGCAGAGCACAGGATGACTGTAAGGTGCAGGTTTAGGCAATAGTGGGACTGGTCCCATGCACTGGGGTATTTGGGAGGAAGGTGGGTGTTGTACTCATCCTAATCCCAAATTGATCAGGGAGGTACATCCCAGGGAGCAGTGTCTCTGGGTCTCAGTCCTCCAGGGACTTGCACAGCAAGAGGTCCCACCCTACAAAAGGTGATGTTAAGGGTCACTATAACCCTGGATATTGGGGAGCTGGTGCTCACCTATAGGAGACCATATCCCACTGGAGATGGATCAGGCCAGAATCATCTCCAGTGAGACTCCAGATCAGGCCCACACCAGGGACCAAGTGGTGGATGCAAAGGGAACCTCGAAGGTTTATCTGGCTACTCATGACAAAGCCCTAGCCGGGGAGATGTTCGTGGTGGGCACAGAACCTGTGGGCGCCCATGAAAGTGAGGTGACTTGCTCACCTCTCCCATAGGCACATCCTCCATCGCTTGCTCATACTGCACTGCCTCCTCCAGCCCCTGCTCTTGGAAGATCTGGTCTGTCTCGTTGGAGAAGAGCACGGCATCCCCGTCAAACACCACACGGAGCGGGGTGCTGGGGGCCTGCACCTCCTGCTGGAAGACGAGCGCTGCTGAGACACCTGTGGGACAGAGCAAGGTGGGGCTCAGGAAGGACACCCCTTCTGGGGGCAGCTCTCATGCTTGGACAGATTCTCCCTGCACATCTGCCATGGCCCCATCCCACATTGCAATACTGAGGTCTCCAAGGCTTTCTGTGGAGGTCAGCCCAGCCTTTCTAGGGCTGTGTTACTCCTTAATAGGGATGGGTGAGAAAGCACTGTTAATCAGACTGATGAGATCTGGTAAGAGGTGATGGGTGGTTGTGTAGGCATGAGGAGTCATCTTCCTGGTGCTCATTCATCCTGCCAAACCTGGCTTTAATGCCCAGATTTAGCACTCCATGCTGTGAGTAATAGGGACTGGCACCTTTACTTGATTGGGGTAATTGGCTTAATTACAGGTTTCTTCCTACATCTGTTCCCTGTCTGCCCTCATTGTGGACCCAAGCCCCTGGATGAGAGACACTTGTCAGAGCAATGGTCCTGTTCAGTGAAGCTTCAGGAATGTGCTGCTCAGAGTAGGGAAGCCCAGGCTGCAGATGGCTTTCTCCTGACCTGGAAGGACCTTGGCCAGCTGATGTGCTTATACCCAAGCAAAGGAAAAGGAGGTGATCAGAATGCACTCCCTCTGATTCAGGACAAGCATGTGCTTACATCTATCACTGAGCACATGATAACTCTGCATGTGTCAAGAATACAAAACTCTATAGCATACTTACAAAACCCTGGCAGTTGCCATTGCACTCTCACTAATGCAGAGAGCAGCCATAGGCAGCATCTTTGGTTAGAAGGGCTTAAATGTCAGGCAGGGAATGACTAGACCATGGCCAGAATTATGCATAAAGCTCCTGGTGACTACTGAAAGCATCTTAAGAAACCCTGTTGTGTTTGCAGGCTATTGGTAGGGACAGAGGGGGAGCTGAGCTATTCAGGACCAGATAGGTAATCAATGTGCCATTTACTCCCTTGCCCTTGTGAGAGCATGGGATCTGGCATTACCTCTTGGTACTGAGCTGCTTGGGAGAAATGTGGTGGGCTTGAAGGGGAGAACACACCTCTCTGGAGGGCATTGCAGACATCTGTCCTGTCAGCTGAGAGAAAGAGCTTGACTCCATGGGACTTCAGGTATTGCGTAGAGTCTTCACTGCTGACGAAGCAGAACTTGGAGATTTCCAGGCCTTTGGGTCAGGGGATATAAGCAAAGTCTGTTACGAAGCAACATTCTCCTCACAGACCCCCCTTCCCCAGGACTCTGTGTGCTTTACTATAGAGACTGGGGCAATTAACATTCCAGTGCTGTGTGAGGAACCTGCCCATTCTGCATCTTCTTGCCCTGTTGCTTCTATGAAACTGCAGAGTGCAGTTAAATATTCCCTTCCATCCCCTACCCCCCTTAAATGAGCCTTCCTGAGAGCATGCTGGGATTTAGCAGCATGCTCTTCATTAGATCATTCTAGAATCATTCTAGATTCTTCAGTAGCTGCCAAAGGATGCCTTGGCTACGCAAAATGCTGCCATATCCCCTGGTGTGAAGGATGCGGTTGAAGGGAGCCAGGCTCTGCCAAGGAACCTGTACCCTGAGTGTTTTCCAGCACCCAGGGCAAGCTGCAGGAATTGGGCTTGTTTCCAGAATAACTCCTTCCCCTTGTACTCCGTGGCTCTGCATTTGCCACTGATGCTCCACAGTGGTGCCTTATCTGCTTTGCAGCCTCCCTGGGGGAAAACAGGCACCACTGAGGATGAGATTCCCCCTTACCATAGTGCTTGGCACTGTTGATGATGCGCACACCACTCTCAGGGCTGTTGTTTGAGAGCACCAGGATATCGAAGAGATCCTTCTCTGCTGGGTTGCTCTCCAGGATCTTCTTGTTCACATGCTGCACTGCCTGTGAGGAGATGATGAGGCTGCTTGGAGGGGCATGACCGCAATGGCTTTGTTGGGACTCTTATTTGCAGTTAGTGAGTTTTGCTAAATCTGTCAGCTAGAGCAAGGCAGGTATGTTATGGAGAACCAGACAGAGCAACCATCCTGCAAAAGCCATTGCCAGGAGAATAGGGAGCAGGATATCCCACCAGGACACATGGGACTGGTGAGGTGCATACGTCTCAATGCACTGCAACAGGGCCAAGAGGCCAGAGCAGGCATATCTGTGCCCTGCAATGGGAGCTGAGACCTAAGGCCAGGAAAGCTGAGCTTTCACCCCATCCTCTGAGTGTCTGCATGTGTCCCTGGCCAGCTGGGGGGGCTCACCTGGATGAAGGCGAAGGCTGTGCCTGGTGGCAGGGGCCTGTCCTGGTTGGCCTGCTGGTGCCTTGTGTATTCCTCTTTGCCCTTCTCTAGGTAAAGCTTGTGCTCCTCCTCCAGGCTGAAGATGGCCCTGGTGGTCACTGCAATGACGAGTGCCTCCCTGAGATCTTTCTGCAGGATGTGGAGAAAAGACTGCTTAGGGAACAGATAAGAAGGAGCTTGTGGAGGTGGGGCTGTGAGAGAGAGAAACAGCACTGTTTTTGCATAATTAGGGATGGGGCTTTACAGGCTGGGGATAGGGCTCTCCTGACCAGAGTGGTAGGGTTGGATGTGGGAAGTATCACAGTTCCTGATGCCAGACTGCCTTTGAAGAAGAGGTTCCAGCAGGCCTCTTCCAGGGGCAGGCAGTTGTGAAACCCTAACCTGTCTGGTAAGTGCCACATGCTCTGAGGACAGCTTATACCAGAGATGATTGCTTCATAATTTTGCTGTTTGTGGGCACAGTACAGCCATTATCACCTGTTTGTGCTGAGCTGGGCACTGCTAGGTGTCTGTGCATACTGCTGGTTTTACCCTTTGTTTGTGTCTTCTGAAGAGTCTAATAAAATCTCTGTGTATGTAGAGAAGCTGCTGCTTTCTCCTTGGCTCTTCCAACATTCAAGTGTGAGCAAATGTCCATGCAATTGGAGGTTCAGCCCTGCAACCTCTTCTCATGTGGAAATCACATGGGCCTCACTGGGACCAGGTGCCCAGCAGCCCTGGAATAAGTCACTTCTGTTGAAACCTAGGCACAAGCAATTCAGGCCACCACATCTTTGGTGCGGTGGCATTTCAAAACTTGCTTTAGAAATACAGGATGCGTTTTGTAATGAACACCCTCTTACCTGTTTCACATCAGTGTTTATGACTGTGCTTTCAGGATCGGCCATCTTCAACTTTTAGCCTTAGAGAGAAAATATGCAATTAAGCTGGTATACTATAGCCAATCTAGAAGGGACGAGAGGAAGATAGGGGACATCCTACTTGCCAAGTGGAGCAGCCCAAAGAAACCTGCTTATGCTGACAACAGCTCTGCTCTGGGAAAACCTTGTTGAATAGTTCCAATTAAATATGATGGAAAAGTAGCTTTTCACCCACAGATTCCACCCCCCCCCTCCCCCCCCCCCAAAGTATTTTGCTCTGGGAGAACTGCTGAAGGCAGTTGTGGAGCTCTTTTCAAGCAAGGTAAGTCTGGTTTTAAAAGCCAAAATTGGTCAGATTTTATGTATAGACATCTAGTTCACATACTTCTTGCTACTTTTGCTTGAATGCTGAATCTGTATCCACAAATAAGCAAGTTCACTGTGTATACAGCTGTAAAAGGAAAAGGTCTGAGTAAGTGGAGATGTACAGTGAGGGCTTGGGTGCAGGATGGGACCCCGCATGATGGGGCTGGTCTGCTCCTGCACAGCCCTGTGAGCCAACCAGCCCCTGCACTGAAGGCCTCTGTGCAGGCTGTGCTAACCCAGCTCTGGCAGATGAAACACTTATGGTGGTTACATGGTCTGCCTGTGCCTAGCAGCTGAATCATGTCATTTTCGTACACCCAGGTCCTGTGGTTTCTGTAACCACAACGCTGTACACTGCATTTATATGTACTAGACTCTTAAAAGTAGACTTCTAGGATTCAGCCTGTGGGATGGGAACTGTTCCCATTCCCACCAAGCACAATCCCATGGCGATTATTTCCACTCAGTGGCTGCTACAAGTACACTGCAGGGTTTCTCTGGGGAGCAAAGGCACCAAAGACTGTTCTACACTGATGTGCGGGGAATGGCAATGGGGTTAAAACCTCATTTACCAGTTCATGTCCCACCTGATTACTGGGTAATCAGTACTGGTCTGTGCAAGCACAAACCAAAGCCAGTGTAAAGGGCAAGTTAGGGTCTCCAGGGAGACCTTTAATTTTGCCCAATTTTTCTTAATTAATTGTTACCATTCAGGGATTGCAAATTGTTACCTGGGCTGGTAGGAAATACACTTGGCTCATATGAGTCCCAAGACCCAGAGTCTTACCACGGGGGCTGAATGCTTGCATGTGCACTCCCTGACTGCCCCTAGGGGGGAAAGCTGTGCTGGCAGGACTGCTCCACCAGACAGGGGGGCCCTGGAAAGCCAGGACATGCTGAGCATCTGTCTGCTTCCTCCATCCATATTCCATGCTGGGAAGGGGTTTCCTCCCAGAAAGCAGGGCGCAGGATGGGAGAAACTGTCCTCTGACAGAATTTCAGCCAAGTACTTTTCCGAAAGTGACAATTAAAGGAGATGGGGCAGTGGAGCTGAGCAGCCGTTCCCGGAGGGAGCACATCACCTCTCATTTCTGCCCTGTTCCTCCAAGTGCTGCAAGCCGAGCCTGACTTCTCCATTCCACCTCCCTGCCGCTAATAACGGCAGTATTGTGTGCATACAGATACGCATGTATGCGCACATTCCCGTTACGAGCAACCCCCATGTCCGCGATGCCAGACACACAGAAAACCATTCCAGTGGGTGCTCTGCGGTCCCGCCGCTCACCCCAGAGCCGCGCCGCACACAGCCGGGACCCGGCTAGAGAGGAAAGCACGGACTCACCGTGATCGCTGCCGCTGCTCCCAGACAACATCCCAACTCCGCTCCAGAGCCTGCTGTTTATATTTCCCCCTCCCCGCGCTGGCAGGAAGCGGGCAGGCGCTGGGCTGGGACGCAGCTCCGCTCCCTGGCGCGCTGGGATTTGTAGGCAGTAGGACCAGACTGCATTTCCCAGCCGGCAATGCAAAGGCGGCTCAAGGCCGGCCGGACTTCCGAATGGCCGCGGCGGGAGCCGGGCTGTGATCCTGTTGGTCGGCTCTCTTGGAACTTGAGCTCAGTCGCCGCTCGCTGTTCACAAGCGCTGCAGGGATGCGTGTTTCTGTAGGGAGGTATTTATAGTGTGCCTCCAGACCTCTCATTTCCCAGCTCTTGAACACGTAATGGTTGTGGTTTTGATTGGAAAATACAGGGGTACGTGTTGAAAACCGGCTTGCAGCATGTACAGGCTGATGTAGGGAGCTGGGTCGGGGAGAAAGGCTGGTGCAGTGGGGTTGGGGGGCTCACTACATACACAGTTTTGCTGTAATTTTTATGCCCTTTCCCCTTCTTTTCTGAAAGCTTCCTCTTACACACTGCTCTCTGCAGGAGTGATTTTGGGGCTGGGATCTTGCTTTTCCAGGTTGGCTGTGCAGCACCCAGCCCTGTGAGGCTCATGATGCCTCCCCGGCCTGGGTCCTTGCCAAGGAGACCAAACTCCCCTGCATTGAGGGCAAGCAGCTGTCTCCCTGCATGGCACCAGGTTGTCACTAGCATTACCAAAGTGTGAGCTGCAGTCAGGGTCCTGTGCAGCTTGACTTCACCAAGATGCTTCTCTCTAGTATACAGCCCGTTAAAAAAGACTACTGATAATGCTCAACTCTTAGCATGCATAGACAAATTCCCTTTCCCCAAGTGATTTTACTGGGCATCTTCCCTCTTCCCCCTGCTCCCCTTATGCATTTCTCCCATGCATTCTTCGTGACTGCCAAATCAGAGCAAAAAGTGTTTTGATGTCTGTGTGCCCCCCTGCTTCCCCCCGCCCCAAGCTTTGCTGCAGCATTCTCACAACATCTCCTGCTTCTGAAGATGATGCTTCTCTGAGCAGCAGGAGTGGAGGGCACTTGTGAGCAGGGCTGTGTTTTGGGTGGCTGAGGTGAAGCCTCAGCACTTCTCTTGAGGCCAGACTCCTGCTGTGGCAATGCCTTGGTGGTCATGTGAAAATCTGGCAGGACTGGTGAGCCAGGGTGGCCAGGCAGCACTGGGATGGGTCTGGTTTCTGGGGCCTCTCCCCCCATGTCCATGTCAGCCATCAGGCACCAGTGGTATCTCTCCTTGCTTGCAGCACCGCCCCAAATAATCTGTGGTGAGAAGATGGGTTTGGGGCTAACATGGCTGAACCAGCAGCAAAGGAAGGAGTGTGCAAGCATAAATTTAGTACGACAGGGATGCCGGAGAAGTTACTTCTGGCTGTGTGCCTGGTGCTGCTCCTGTTGGTGCTGGGGAATGGAGCCAGCCAAGCAGTATCCCCTTGCTCTGTCCTGCTGTGTTGGAGTGGAACATCCCTGTTCATCCCTGCTGCCACATGCATTTCACAGGCCCTCGCATGGTGTGCCATGTGTGCCCCTGTGGGCCAATGAGCTGGGCACCCCAAGTGCTCACCAGGGATGGATGCAGCATGTCACTCATTCCCTTGCAGGTATCTGTCCCCTCCTGCTAAGTGCCCGCAGCCACGTGATCCGGCCTAGCATCGCTGCAGGGATAATTTGGAGAAGCAAATGTGCTGTGGCACAGAGCCAGGCAGTGATGCCCACAAGCTTCTTACAGGCAGGAGGGCAGCTTTTGCTTCCTGGTCTGTCAGGGAGTTCCCCTCTGGTTTTTCACCTGCGTGAGCACTGCTTGGGTCAGCGGTGAGGTGGGGCTGACCGTGCTGCTGGGGCCGCCCGTTTCCTGGGCTGGCAAAGCAGACTTTCCAGTTTTGTCCGTGCAGTGCAGCCACCGTCCTCGCTACACCCTCTGCTCTGCACCCAGTGGGGTCCCATCTCATTTGCAGCATGCTCCTGCCACATGCAGTGTCTGTGCCCAGAGCCTGCGCAGCAGGGAAGAAAGACTGAGGCTGGGAAGGAGACTTGTTGGTAAGTCTGCTTTCGGGAATCAAGTCAGCACCAGGTGGGAGTGAGAAGCAAGGCTCCCCAAACCCCTTTTCCGGGGATGCTCAATGCTCCCTGAAAGGCCCACTGGGGCTGCACTGCCTCTCCTGGTTCACAGCAGCACTGTCCCCGTCGCCCCCAAATTGGTGTGGCTCAATTCACACCATGGGGCTGGGATGAGCTGGTTTTAAACCAGGGCCAATATCACACCAATGTGACACAGTCCATGGGGGGCCTGGCAAGGAGAATGTGCTGAGACACCTAATTCTGTGCTGGGTGGGTGCCTGCTTGCCTGTGCTGCCATGTCCACCCACCTCCACAGCCTGAAGCCACAGCCTGGCACCTCCTAAATACCACAGGCATGTCACCAGCCACCCCTTTCCGCATGATCGGAGAAACCGATCATTAAAGCTGCTGGTGGTGAGGCTGCGGGCAGAGCTTGGGTGTCCAATGGCACAGACCTCCCAGGTGGCCCTGGGCAAGTCACTTAACATGCACCTTATTGCCCCAGTGATGATGCTGCAGGGATGACAGCAATTCTTGTGCCACTCCAGCCCTATGCCCCCATGTGGCAAAGCGCATTGTTGGAAAAATTAAAGACTTTGCCTGGCTTCATGGACTGAGTGGAGGGAAGCGCAGAAATGGTTTCTTCCCATACAATCCCTCTGCAAGGGAGGGATCCATGTCCCTGTGGGGTGGGCAGAGCATGGGCAGAGCAAGTTGGTGTTGGCTGCTTGGGCAAGGACCCGCAGGGATGTGGGGCAGACAGCTGGGACAGCCAAGGCAAACAGGCACATACCTGCCAGCCTCAGTCATGGCACTGGGACCAGGTGCCACCAGTGCCGTGATAGCTGCAGACCTGCTGGCTGCTCCTGGCACACCTCTCTTGCTGCCGCTCCTCACACGAAAGGAGGCAAGAAGGAAGTCTTGGCTATGAGGAAGTGTTCATGTTAGAGTAAGAGCCTTGCTGTGCAGAGAGCAGTAGTGGAAAACCATTCTGCTTTAAATTTGAAGCCTCCCTTAAGCTGTGTCAGTGTTGCCGTGTGCACAGGTCCAGCTTACACAGTTTTCCAGCCAGCATGACCCCAGCCTGGAGGCATCACTGTCACCTGCAGTGAAGGCACGAGCCCTGCTGCAAGCCCAGGAACAAATCCTGAGAAGGTGGGAAATAGTGGGAAAAGGGTGTTAGCTAATGGTGGGGCTGAGAAACCCTTCAGGTGCCTGGCAAGGGAGGAGCTGACATAAAACAGCTCTTGTTTTTTTCCCCTACAGCCTGGTGATCCCTTTTCTGAAGACCAAAGGAAAACTCCGTTATCCAGTTGCCCACTCCCTTCCTTTTCTGAAGGCAGGTTTACAAGGATACAAATACGGCTGTGAGCAAGGGGCTGTCTGACCCAGAGCCCTCCCTGCCCATGGCTCCCTCTGGCTCCACTTCGCACCTCATTGCCAAAGTGGCCAAGCCCTAAATGCTTACACTGGCCTCTATGCTTTAATTGTGTTTGCTCTCAGAGCTCTGGGCCACTGGTAAGGGAAAGGAAATCCTCACCCTGTTAATTATGCTTGTGTCCCCAGGTCACCCCAGCTTAGCCATGGCGCTGGCAGCCAGCAAAAGCAGAGCAACAGCCTCCACGCTCACCGGCAGCACCGTGGCCACCACCACCGTGGTCCAGGCAGGCTTCCGGGGTGGCTGGCTTAGCCACATCCCACGTGAGTATGGTGGTGCTTGAGCTGCTCTCTCAGGCAGTGTGGTCTCACAGGGCTCCTGGGCTCTGAGGCTGTTTGTCTACTTCTTCCTCCCTCCAAAGCTCTTTTTCCAGAGGGGTCCATCAGGGTGGGGATGCTGCAGAGTGCTTCAGGAGTACAGGGCATCCTTGATGCCCATTTGGAGAATGGTCTCCAGCCACAGACTCCCTGCGTGGGGCCTGTCCAGGATTAGAGGGTCAGTTTTGAAGGTATAGGTCCTTAATGCTAGAGCACCAGGAAGGGATTTAAATGCAGTTGATATGTTTTTGCTTGGTTTTAACTCTTCTGTCCATCTCTGCTCCCTAAATGTCACACCAGTACCCAAATGGGCACTCATCGCTGTGGCTGTGGCAGCAGCCATTCTCCTCCTCCTGTTCCTCATCTGCATCATCAGGTGCTGCTGTGGCAAGAAGAAGCCCAAGAAGAAGGAGAGAGTCACCTTGCATGCTGTCAGCAGCTCCACCACGGCCAGCCTTGTGTGTCCTGCTTTCCCCTCTCCCCCACCTCCCTCCTCCCTGAGGGGTTTGCTGCCATGCTGCCTGGTCCCAGGGGTGATGGGATGATGGCATGGCCAAGGGTGTAGCTGAGCACATCATGAGGGTAGTTCTGCTCTCTGCCACAGGTCCAGCCCGAAATGGAGGACCTGGAGCGGGGTGTGGAGCAGACAGGGCGAGGAAAGCTGCAGTACTCCCTGGAGTACAACTTCCGTGCGCAGGAGGTGGGGATGCTCATGGCCACGGCTTGGCAGTGAAAAGGCTTTATTCTTGCATGGTCCCTCTTTGCTGCCTTCTGAGGTGCACTCTACCCTCTTGCACCCCTTCCCCTGCCTGCAGCCTGCTGGCTATCACACATGCATGCCGTGTAGGCACCCTTCTGCATTCACTTGCTTTCACGAAGCCTTAAGTCCTCTGGCCCCATCCTTCTCCATCTGGTGACCTCATGCATCACTCCTTTTAAGTTGAAGGTTGGCGTGAAGCAGGCGATGGAGCTGAAGGCCATGGACAGCGGAGGCACATCCGATCCATATGTGATTGTCTACCTGACGTCCGATATGAAGAAGAGGTATGAGACCAAGGTTTATCGCAAGACCCTGAACCCTGTCTTCAATGAGAGTTTCACTTTCCAGGTAGGAAACTGCAACTGATTGTGTGTTTTTGTTCCATCAAGAGTTTTGCATGGGCACTGCTCCCTGGGCAAAAAAACCTCTCCAGGAAGGGAAGTGCCTTTGAAATCAGGATCAGGAAGCATCAGAGAGAAAGATATTTTTATTGCATCTGCTGCTTTGTCCTGTGGGGCAGGGCTGCCACCAGGGAGTGAGTCCAGGCTTTCGGGTCTTCCCATCAGGTACCCCAGGCAGAGGTGCCCGAATCCACGCTAGTGATGCAGATCTATGACTTCAACCGCTTTACCAAGCACGACATCATTGGCGAGGTCCGGCTGCCCCTGGCCACTGTCAGCCTGCAGCATGTCATTGAGCAGTGGAGTGACCTGGTGGAAGCCAGTAAAGTGGAGGTTGGTCCTGGTGGGTGGGAAGCTGCCACTGTTGCTTTCTCTTGCTACCATCCTGAGAAGCAGGCTATTAAGAGCAAACATGAGGGTGGGGGAGACCCAGGAAACCTGGGGTCAGCCTGGTGCTGCAGCCTCAGGTGAGCTGGCTCCTCTGCTGGGTTCTCATCACTGGCATCTCTCCATCAGGAAGAACAGCTGGGCGAGATCTGCTTCTCTCTGCGCTATGTCCCCAGCACTGGCAAGCTGACGGTGCTCATCCTGGAAGCCAAGAAGCTGAAGCGGATGGATTCTCACGGGCTCTCAGGTCAGCAGGGGCTGCTCATGCTCAGATCTCCCTATTCCTTAATGCTGGCACCAAGAGCTGCAAAGCCTTCAAAGCTTTTTGTGCCAAGACCTGCTTCCTGCTGCCACCACCATGCTTAGCTCTTGCCCAACTCCCAGCCTTGCCCAGTTCAGATGCTCCAGCTTCTGTCAGAGCTGGAGGTATCTGCCAAGAGGAGATGTCATGACTGGATGGTACGGGGAGCTTGTGGCAGGAGGAAATGAGCTCTGGGGTGGCTGGCAAGGGAAAGGGGTGGATGGTCAGCATGAGAAGTGACAAATGGGATGCCATGCTCTGTCTGGGAATAGCCCAAGGAAGCTGTTTCATGGCTGAGCTCCTCAGTCAAAAATTGTCACTTGTGCCAGCTGTGTCCTTTCTCTTCTCAGATCCTTTTGTGAAGGTGCATCTCATCCTGAACAGGAAGAAATGGAAGAAGAAGACGACAAGTGTGAAGAAAAACACTTTAAGCCCTTACTTCAATGAGGTGTTTGTTTTTGAGGTGCCTTTCAATCAGATCCAGGTGGGTTTCCCTACTGTGCCCGGTGCTGAGCGGGTCTCCACTGTGGTGAGACCCCTCCCACTGACCCTCTTTCTTGTGTCCCCCCTCCAGAATGTAGATGTGGTCATCTCCATCTGGGATCACGACAAAGTGACCAAGAACGAACCCATTGGCAAGCTCTTCCTGGGCTGCCGAGCCACGGGCAACCAGCTGCGGCACTGGTCCGACATGCTGTCCAACCCCCGCCGGCCCCTCGCTCAGTGGCACAGCCTGCAGCCCCCTGATGTGGTCGACAAAGCCCTGGGGCTCAAGTCCCACCTTAAGCTGCCCCTGCCCCCCAGATAGTGTGGGTTCCCTCCTGCGTCTGGGGGGCAGGGCACAAGGCTTGCAGGCAGGTGGGGGGCTTCTGTTCAGCAGCATCTGGGTACGTTTTCCCTGCTCAGTGTCAGCAAAGAGGGGACTGGAGGCTCTTCTTGGCCAAGAGATGATCTTGGTGCTGGTACCCTTGTGATGCCCAGAGCAGGGCCTGGCACCCAGGGCAAGGCTTGAAGTGGAGCAGAGGATACTACAAGGGACTTTGTGGGTGCAGGAGCTGGCTCATCTAGCCAGGGACATAAATACACAGAGCTTCAAGCACATGCAAAATCAGAGTCCATTGATCTTTTTCAAGTGGAGGATTAATATGCCAGCAGCCTGTGGTGGGCATTTTCTTTAGTTGTGAGTAACTTGGCAAGGGGTGAGTTTTTGGGAAGGCTTTATGTGTCCCATGAAGGCTTTTAAACAAGACCAAGGTCTTGAAGCTCCCGAAGAGGCTAAAAGGAGAGAAAGAGGACAGGCTGATGAAGAAGGTGTTGGAGATACAGGACTAGTTCTTTAATGCCTCTGCAATATGTGTGCTCTGTGTTGTGGCTAGAGGCTAAATGAGACAGCAAAGTCAGCCACTGTTTGTCTACATTGCTTCACTCCTAGTCCATTTTCAGCCCATGTTAACTTGTGCTGGCAAGGTGCGACTCAGTGTATGGGATTAATGCGCAAGCATCTCCATGGACCATGCAGATGAGGATACACAACGTCAACTCCATCCACCTTATGTGGTCCCACAGTACTAGTGCAGCAAGGTTTGCTGGAGCTGCTGCCAGGGTGGAGGCGCTGAGGCTCTCACTTTCATGTCATGATCACACTACCTTGATGAGGGCTTGGTTGCAGACCTTCTGTTACTTCTGAGCAGGTTTCATGTAATCTGGGAGGGTTTTGTGGCCACCTGTCCTGCCCTGCCCTGCTTTATGGGGCCTTGGGGTGAGACCTGTGTAGTAAAGAGCCTTCCTGGAAGGATGAGGGCATTGGAGAGGTGTCACCTTCTCTATCTGTCCTTGGGTACGCTGTAGTTTGGTGCGGCTTGAGAGCAGCTCCCCTGAGCCATCTGCAGGAGGAAACTCACTGCATTGGGCTGGAGGAGGGAATCACCCTTGCTCTGAAATACTTCAGCTACAAAGAAGCCACAGCACCAGAAGATTTGAGTTCATATAATGTAATTTCAGCCCAAAAGACAAAAGTAATTTGCACCATGGGGAGCTGTGGGCACAACTCTAATAGCTATTGCCTGAGCTCTGGAGGGGAGGGTGCCTGGTGCATTAATGAAGGGCCATTAATATTGGAAAGCAGTTAATCTGCAATTACTCGGAGCTCCACGGACCGACCATCTGAGAGTTAAACAAACATAGTGAAGCTGAGGAAGATTATGAAAACTCTTGATAGAGATTAATGGCCTGAGCTTAACCATAAAAAGCTGCTGTGTCTGCTTCTTGATAAATATTCTCCAGGCTTCTCCGTGGCTGTGAGGAGAGAGGAAATGACAGGGTGGTTTTGAGATGGCTGTAACAAGTGGAGTGTGCCTTCTGCTGGAGAAATAGCATCTGCTGGCAGCCGCTAATGAGATGGAGGAGGAAATCAGCCACCTGAGAAAGACGTGTAAATGGATGCTTTAAAGCCTCAACCTTCAGCCTCAGCTGTAAATCACGCTGGAAAAGGCTGTGCATAAGGGAGCATTTCTGAATTGGATTTGGGGTCCCAAATCCGTTGCCAGATTGTTTTTTGGTGATGCTGTGTGATGATTTAGGGCCATGCAGGACCCAGAAGGGCTTTAGGAACAGGCATTTTTTATTTGTGTGTGTTTTTTCCAGCTCCCTTTTCTGAAGTCATGGCCTTGAGGTTCACTGTATAGTTTATGTGGCCAGGCATAAAAGCACATGGTTATTAGTCCCAAAATGGACATGGTTGAAGAAGGTGCAGGGATGTCCCCTCCTTGAGAAATGTTACCCCCAGTACCACTGCCCATTGCTCCTCTCTACTCTGCTTGGAGCCCAAATCACCAGCGCAGTCCCATGGACAAGGGAAGCCCGTGGTACATTTAGGAGGGAAGCCAGGGAAACTAAGGCCGAGCACCTCCCTGGTCTGGCTCTGGGTAGCCTGGAGCCAGCCTTCATGTGGTAGAACTCAGAAAACCCATTTGTTTGCTGAAGAGGGAGGCGTGAGCGGGTGTGCCAAGCTTCAGTTTTTACTGCATTGCCAAGGCTGCTTTCTTCCTCCATCATTGCTTTTCCTTCTCAATCTGCCTTGTGCTCTTGTAACAGGGCTTTGAGCACTCTGCTCCTCTGGCAGGATCCTCTTAGCAACTCCTAGTAGCTGTTTGAAACAGGGCTGGTGGAGCTAGGCTTTGTTTGGGTGAAATAAGCCATGGCCTTTCAGTTCTTAAAAGGGGCCTATAAGAAAGATGGGGAGAGACTTTTTAGCAGGGGCTGTGGTGATAGGATGAAGGGTGATGGTTTTAAAATAGAAGAAGGGAGATTTAGGCTGGATGTGAGGAGAAAATTCTTTATAATAAAGGTGGCAAAACACTGGCACAGATTGCCCACAGAGGCTGTAGAAGCCACATCCCTGGAGACATTCAAGGCCAGGCTGGATGTGGCTCTGAGGAACATGCTCTAGATCAAGAAGTCCCTTTTCATTGCAGAGAGTTGGACTAGATGACCTTTGAAAGTCCTTTCCAACCCAAACTAATCTGTGATTCTATCCTATGATTCTTCTACAATTCTATGAAAGTGAGCACAGCCGGCTTGCGAGCCTATTCACAGGGAGGTGGACAGATGTGCCTTGTGTGCAAAGCATCTCCTTTCACCTTCTTTTGCCTTGGTAAGGTTAGTTGTCCCTCATCTACCAAGGCCAGATGTCCAAGCACCTTTTGCCTGACCAATGCTCCCGTGTACTTGGAGGGTCCTGCAGCAAGAGGATTCCCTGGTGGAATGTGCGACAAGAAGAGGAATTAAAAGGAGGGGGAAATCAACGTTTCCTCAGCATGTGTCTGTGCTGGATTCCCACGTCTGCATCTAGAGGGCAGGGCAGGTACATGCTGTGAGCTGGGTCTCGATGTCATCTGCTCTGTGGCCTCGTTGGAGCCTCCCCAGCAAGGATTTCTTCTGTAGGTGGAGTGTGTGTGGGAGAGGGAGAGCAAGCTGCGATGCGGTGGTGCAAGCCCGTTCCCATTACCACAGAGCCATTGGCAGCCGTTCAGTGATGCTGGGGGAGTCCAATGTGGCCTCTTCCAGGAGGCAGGAGCCAGCCCTTGCCTGATCCTGCGCTGCCAGGGTAAAGGAGGTTTTGCTGGTGGGTTAACGGGGTCAAAAGCAGGTATCCAAAGCCAATCTGCACCGTGCAAGCTGCCTGAGTGCTGGGTGAGGTGTTTGTTCCTCTGCTTCACACAAGGGACAGTCCCTCTGCATTTAATTAGCAACTTTGCAGGTCAGTAGCAAGAGGAAAAGCAGTGCTTGGGCCAGGCAGAGGTCTGCTAAAGGAAGCAAAAAGTACTGACAATTGAGGTGTTTTCTATTAAGATCTATAATCTCCGTTATTTACATCCAAATCCAAGACTCCTGACCTCCCGAAGTCCCTCCCAAAGCAAATTATTCCCCTGTTCAGTGATTTTTATGATATTTGTCCCTGCACTTTGGGAAATCAAGTGAGAGTGCTGCACCAGGAGAAGGCTGAGCCCTATACATGCTTGTCACCAGTCACCTACCGTGAGACAGAAACGATTATGGGCTGTCATCTTTCAGCCTGGGTATGGGCTAGCTGTCCTCCAGCCACAGATTTTTTGGCTAGTCTCACAGCTTTTGAGAGCTGGAGAGTATCTAAGCTCTTCTCACCAGCAGCACGCTTGCCTGTTTTATAAATATTCGTTAGCTAGCATCGCTACGTCTTGCCATTTTACGGGCAAAACATGTACTTTGCCATGCATGGGTTTCTCTTTTAAAAGTTCCAGCTTCTGGATTTGCCACCTGCAGGTTTGCACCTCTTTCTTTTAAAGAACACGTTTATCCTTTGTGGGTGAGGAGATACCTGAGGGCCTGATACCTGAGGGCCTCTTCCAGCTCAAAACCCAGAGGAAAAGTGAGAGGATGGTGGATGCTGGACCCAGCATCCTGCCCTTGCCTACAGTAAAGCACTGTGGTGGTGGTGGTAAACCTTGCTGAGGGTCCTGCGCAGCAGAGGGATGATTGCTCTCAGCCAATTGGCCTTTGGGAAACTCCAGTGGGAAAGAGGGGTACTGGGAAAGCCACCCTACTTGGTGCCAATGGTAGAGGGTGGATGGGAGAGGTTGTGCCTGGGTTCTGAGGTCTCCAAGGGGGGTGAATGGGTGAGAGTGGAGGAGAGAATGGGAGGTGGGCTGTGGGATGGTGCTGACCTTGGGAGAGAAGAGGTCTGTGATTTATCACTCTCCTTCTAGAGCTCTTGGCCACTTTTTGGTTTTGTTTTTAACTGACACTGTGTTCTCACTGCTGCTTCGTTTTGGCACAGAGAGCCTGAAGGATCCGTTGAGAGCAGGGACGTGTTGCAATCGTACTCTTTTGAGCACTCAGAGGTCTCAGCCTGTTCTCCAGACATGCTCTGGGTCATGTCCTGGTCTTCAGCAGGCTTTGAGGATGCGCAGACACATGGAGGATTGTGATCAGGTGTCAGGTCACTGTGGTAATGCTGTCCAGGGCAGGCTTGGTGGGAATGCCAGAGGGATCACCTCTTGGATGCATCAGCTGCTGGGCATGGAACAGCATTGAGCAGAAGTTCTGGCTTTTCAAATGGCCTGCCAGGTCAGCCTGCAGCCATGGAGCCAGGGCCATGCTGTGGTAGGGTCTGAGGCACCTTCTGTGCCAAGTGTGCTGCGTGGGAGTGGGAAAAGCTCTTCTGAGGAGTGAGGTGTGTGCCCAGGGCTGAACTGGTAACCAAGAGATCCTAACCCTGGCTATGAACACAGCCTCACCATTGCTGGAGACTGAAGCTCTCAGTGGCTACCGTGGTCAGAAGGGGTTCATCCAGACAGGTTTTCTGTTACTTGCCCTCTCCCTGCAGCTGCTCTTCACCCCTTTGTGTTTTCAGTCTGAAATGCTGCCTTTCCTCCTGGCTCTGGTTTGCAATGAGTTGCAAACCCCTCCAGCAGCCCCCCCTCACTAGAGAGTGTCTCTCTGGAGTGGAAGGAGTCACTAAAATGCCTTGTTTCTCTTCAAGGCCAGTGTTTATATCAAAAGTGTAAGGTAGAACCTCCTGCATGTGTGAGGTCTTCCCTCAGTCTGGCCTTGCAGGAGAGCTGAAGTTCCCTGGGAATAGTGGACAGTACCCATGGCACATTTATCTAGCACGAGTGGAGGCAAATGAGGGAAAGGGACAAGGTGTGAGCAGTGCAATACCCTCAGTCATACTTGATAGTCACAGAACAAAGCACCTCTCTGAAGGACTTGCCTGGAGCTTTCTTATATCTTCCTTGAGGTTTTTTGCAAAAAACTTGTTAATTCATAACTCACAGCACTTCTCCATCTTTCCTAATGTTAACCATAGCTCTTCATTTTGGGATAGTTTTGGAATTCTGTCCTTCATGGTCTTCACTGGGTTTCTTCCTCATGACATTCTAGATCTGGAGCCTCTTTTTTTTCTGTGAGAGTTGCTCTACAACTTAAACTCTGTGCAGATCAGCTCCATGGAAAATGTTATGCAGACTTGGAGGCTCAACCATCTGCTCATCCTATTACTACACCTCACTATCCACTCCTTCCATATCCAAAACCACATCTGTTAGCTAAAATTTTGTTCTTTCTTTGAACTTCTTTATGCAACTATTTCAAGCTAACACTTCTCTATCCCAGGGTGATAACCAAACCTCTGAACTTGGAGCAAATCTCTTGCTGTGCTGCATGCTTGGACTCTGGGCAATTCAAGAAGTCTTCATTTCATGGGGCTGAAGGAAACTCCTTGGCTTTGGGGAATTTTTGAATGGAGAACTCCCCCAGTTCTGATCCCTCCGCCAAGAGCTGAGCTGCTCTCTGGAGGACTGGTGAGCTAGCAGTGGCCAGAACGTGCATAGCTGTGTAGGGAGCTAAGAAAATGGCTGTAGAGACTTTGGAAAGAATAAGGAGTGAATTTAGAGTCAAACATGGCCTATAGAGTTTGCACTGAGAGAAGTGAGTGCTAAGCTGTCCCCTGCATAGGTGATTTTGACTGATGGCTGTTGAGGGTGGCCACTATGGCCTGCAAATGCACTTGCTTTAGTCTGTGGTTTTCATTTTCTGAGAAGCTGGCTTTAGCAGTGACAAGCAGACATTCCTCCTGCCAAACTGTCTGGTTTTTGCAGATGTCCAGATGGAAGGTGGGTGCTGGGTGCAGTGATACCACTACCAATGACTCTTCTTCAGTGGCTGCAGTGAGGGATGCTTCTGAGGACAGAAGCTGCTGGATTTTAACCTCTGTGTTTTCTAGGTCTGTTTCCAGTAGAGCTCACCGTCTGGGGGATATGGATGTGCATGAGGTGGGTAGGGAAAAGGGTTCAATCTGGCTGATCCTCATTACAGCTCTTCCCAATCCAGCTCCATCACAAGGTGCTGATCAACAGCTGTTGCAAGGGAACAAATCATGATGAGGGCAAAACCAGCCAAAACCTGTGCTGAACTGCACCTTCACTGTGCATTTTCAGGAATCTCATGGTGGAGGGGGTAACAAGGGGGCTCAAGGGGGGTAGCTTGGATCTACAAGCCAGCATAAATCGACACCAAGATGTTCACTGCCCAAGCCATCTACCTCTTGACACTTCAGAGGAACAAAGCCTGAGTAGACCCAGCCTTGCCCACACTTGGGACTTCTCTGTCCTCTGCTTACTATTGGAGCAAACCCCTATGAGACTCCAGCCCTGTCTCAAGGACTTGCTGTTCCTTCACCGGCATCTGCAGCATTACTTGCACAATGCTAAAGGTGGTGAAACAGGAAGCCAGCAGCAGTGGAATTGCTGTTGTCTATATAGTGTCTGAGAGGTGGCTGGAAAATATGTCTTGATCAGCCTAAAAAGCCCCTGCTAAAAGCGGAGGGAGGACCTGGGCTGAGGAGGAGGGCAGGAGGTGTTTGAGCTCCTGTCTCCATGGGATCCCCTACACACACACACAGTGCATGAGCTGTGACTAGGGCTAGTGAATATTTTCAGCTACCTTCCACCAACCTCTTCTTTGGACCCATGGAGATACAGGTCTGGGTCATCCCATGGGGTGATTATCTTTCTTGCTGGCAGTGTGGGGCTGTTCCCCCATGCTTTGCTGCGCCTTGCCAGCCCCTGCAGTGCAGGGAGACTTGGGGCTGCCTGCAGCAGCTCCAGTGGTTTATTTTTAAACAAAACCTTTGCTGTGTTGCAATGCTTCACATGAGGAGGAGCTGCAGAGGTTTCCTGTGTGGTAAGTGAGGCTGACAGCGTGCTAGTGATGGGTGGCTCACTCAGAGATTGCTCTTGCACATGCTGTCAGCAATGGATTGTGGGGTGCAGGCCCTTTCGCCTTTTCATTCCTGAAGGGCTGTTCCCAAGCCCTTGAAGGTGAACAGAGCTGTGCCCTGTCCATGGATAAGTCACTCTGTGTATCCAAGGGGAAATTTTACTAGAGGCCTTGCAGCTGGATGGCTGTGTGCAGGGAGCCCAGGGTTCCCGCAACCTTGAAGCCATATCTAGTGTGGCCGGTTGGTGGGAGGAAGAGGGAGAGGAAGGCTCTCTCCTCAGCACTTGCAAGGGAAAGCACCTCTCTGACTCCCCTGGGATGGCTCCGCTTGCCCACCCCACGAGTAGGCAATGTCCTCCCCTTTCCCACCCCTCCATCCTGGTGGCTGCCCTCTCCTCTGGGGCTGCCTGCCTGGCCTGCCCCAGCCAAGGGAGGTGCACCGGGGAC
>JBCJKH010053626.1:41214-54187 GCA_039877255.1 Loriculus beryllinus
GGAGGTGCACCGGGGACTCTTGCACATCATTGGTCTGAGAAGGTCTCCATGCCCTTAAAGAGAAGGTGGATTTTCTGCTGAGCCACCCGAGAAGCCCTTTTATACCTCCTTACTCAGGCAGCTGCCTGCAGCCCGCCAGTCTGTCCTGTCCAGCCAGTGGGACTCCCTGATTTTCTCCTCCAGACGGGTGAGCCGTTTTGCATGTCTCTTAATGACCCAGCTTGCTCTTAGGGGGTAATGGGGAAGTAAATTCACTCACCTGAGTCCTAGGGAGATAAATACCAGATGGGGATGACCTGCTGGCAGAAACATGGGTGCTAATGCACCGTTCTCCATCTTTTGCTTGTTAGAGAAGGTCTGTGCATTGGAAGGTCTTCACCTTTTCCAGTGACCTTTCTCTTTGGTTTCATGCCTTCTCTTCCTTTGGTTGGTTCTGCTCTCCAGCATGAGTGGTGAAGGCAAATGGAGCCGCAGGCTCCCTAATGCTGACCTTCTGTGGGACATGGGATGCGGGATCCTTGTCTGCGGTACCTTGGCGATGTTCCTTACTTACACCCGTTCCTCCACCTCCCAACCCGGTCCTTGCAGTGCCTTCCTCCCCAAAACCCCTCTCGGCCAGGGCCGACATCCAGATTTACGGCGTCCTCCCCCCAGCACAGGTGATTTAAAGCCCACGTTGCAGGCAGTGAGCCGCAGCCTGGCGTTGTCCCCTCGCTTCCTCGGCATTGTTGCCGCCGAGGCGGGTGCGTGCGCTCATGGGGCAGGGGTGTCAGTAAAAATAGCTGGCGTTCCTCGGCCACCCTGTCCCTCAGCTGCAGCCCGGCACCTGCGCTGGCTTTTGCTTTGCATCGCCCCGACCTCCCTGAGTCACGGGGCTGGCACTGGGGACACGCTGCTGTCCGAGGAGACAGCTGCAGCTCCTTCTGCAGCTCCCTGGCCATTTTTAGAAGCACTTTCCCCCCCTCCTCCCTGAAGTAATGTGATGGGCCTGCACATTTTCCAGGATAAAGTTTCCTTGGCCCTCTAAGCTGTGCCTCCCCCCTGGGCATGAGCCCCCGTTAACACTTCACCTCCCGACGCAGCCTCCCACCTCTGCAGATGGATGTGTCATGGGGGCTCTTTTGCTCTGCAAAGGTCTATCTTATTTTGGGCTCAGCAGCGCTTCTGCATCCTTCCATTAGGACACATGAGCAGGAGATACTGCTCTGCTAGAAAAGTAAAATTCTGTTTACAGGGAAATGATTTACAGTGAAACAAAGGTGCTTTTCCATCTCTTCCCTAATATGCTGTGTTGTACCTGTAAAATTTCCACTTAAAGGAAATACAAGGAACTGTATGGGGAAACTTGCTGTGCCTTTACCAACTCAACAACAACCCCATTCTATGTCATCTGTGGTGAGGTTGTCGCAACAGGTTCCCCTGCCCCATGCAATGGGTGCATACACTGGCAGCAGCATCCTCTGAAGTCTTTCTTCGTCATCTGGGGTCCCTGCCACCCCTCCACAGGCTTTGGGGTATTTCTTATTCATGAAGTGGGAGAAAGGCTGCATGGCAAAATGAAGCAGTAAACTGAAAAATGCCTTTTCCTTGTCTTCATTTCATAAAATGGTTTCCTGGGGGTCAAACAAGAGACATAGCTGCAAGAATTAGTATCACAAATCTCTCTCAGGCCCAGTGCTATTTGGTCTGGTCCAGAAATCCCGATGCTGAGGTTTGTGTGGCTGTGAGTAGGCACGTGTTCAGCTCTCATCCACAAACAGCAGTCTAGTTCCCTATATGATGAGAATTAGGAGAAGTTGGGAAATAAGAGCAAACCTGTTCCTCTTTTTTTTGGTTTTTTTTTTTTTTTTTTTAGAGGAATCTTACTTTGTTTTTAAACCCAAGAAAGTCCCCACCAGCATGAATAACTGTGAACTTTTTTCTTGGTTTTCACTGCAGGCTCACAACCATTTAAAGCAAGATGTCTGAGTAAGTTCCCATTTTTCTGTCTCTGATATACTGTTGGCATTTAAGAGCTTTTGTTTAACTGCCAACTTTTTATGCTTGTTACTATTCCTCTGCTTGTTTCCAATTAGGATGCTAACTTTCCCCTTTCTCTTCCCCCTTTCCTCTTTCTCTTCCTTCCCTTCATTGTCCATCTGCTCTGCCTGAACAGTGAAGAGGTAAGTATGTCTTTCTGGGCTTTTTCCTTTAGTGATGCTCATGGTGAAACCAATCCTGGCTTCACCATTCCTCCTTAGGACAAGTGCCTGCTGGCTCTATATGTGTAAGAACAGTTCATGGCAAGGCTGGCTTCTTGCTGACTCCTCCTGGTAAAGATGGGGAGGAGAAGAAAAATCCCTTTTAAATGTCTTCTCTGCCTCCTGGCTTGGAGTTAAGATGCTTTTTCTCTCCTTTCCTGCTTCCCTAGCCAGCCACGAGATGGTGCTGGGAAAGCGGTGGTATGGAGCTGAATCTCCATCACCAATCCACCACCCAGCCATTGGCCTAGTATCATCTCATCTTTTCCCACACCTAGCCTCTCATTCTCTGCCCACCAAGCACTGCCAAATCGTTTTGCAAGGGCAGTCCAGGGAGACCTGGAAGCATGAACAGAGTAGAGGTTGCATTCTTAATGCGCTCTCTCTGACTTGTGGCAGAGCTGGAGTGGTGCTGGGCTCAAAGCCTGGGGGTGGCTGGTGTGGAAGGGCTGTGCATGGTTTTGTCACTCTGCATCGCCTTTCAGCAAGTTGCTCCATCCTTCGTCTCTGCTTGGCATCTCCCCATGCATCCAAAATACCACAAGCTCAAGCTTGTCCACAGTGAGAGAAAAGAGAATTTCAGGGACACAGAGAAACTCCACAGTATGGTGCTGATGTCCAACAGGTGCTTTTATTCCCCATCAAGCCCAGTGCGCCCAGAAAACGCTGGAAGGGCACTCTGTGCTAAGGCACCAGTTTTCAGATGGAGGATAAGCCTGGGCTAACAGTGCTCAAGGGATCTGCTGTGTCATGGCCTATACCCGCATTCGTGTGGTCAAAATCAATTCAAGGTGTATTGCATCCCTGAGCTGGATGCCTTTTCTCTGCAGAGCCCTCCAGCCCTGTCAGGAGGGCATTGACACCATTTGCATATGCAAACCATGTCAGATCTTGTTACATTTTGCTCTGCAGATCCTTATCCACTTCCTCCTCTATGCAATACAGTCAGTCTCTCACTCAAATGCTGCTTTCAACTCCCATGTATCAAATGCCAGTCTGTGCCATTTCAGTGTGGCAGGAAGCCTCTTCTTTGAGTGCCACTGGTTTGGGGACCGTGTGTCAAGCCATCCATGCTGGCTGGAGCCAGCTCACTGGCAGGGCTGCTGGTCCTTGGGGGACTGTGGGGTTGCATGGGGAAGGGGAACAGAAAGAGGAAAAGGTACCTGATAACCCGCTTTTGTCTTGTTCCTTCCACTTGCAGAAAAAAAGGAGGGCAGCCACTGCCCGTCGGCAGCACCTGAAGGTACGTGGCACTGCTGGGGTTGGGTGAGGTGTGTCCCAACCAGCCTATCTCCCATCCTGAGCCTGACAGCTCTTGGCACTCTTCCTCCTGGAAAAGGCAATAATGCACAGTGTGAAAGCCCTCCATCCCACTCCTTACTGGGTCCCCATCAGTATCCCTTGCTTGGAGATGCTGGTATTGATGGGGAGCTCCCCAAGCTGCCTCTTCATCAGGGTTTTCCCTCCCTTGCCTCCACCCTATGCTGACCATCTTCCTGATGTCTTCCAGAGTGCTATGCTCCAACTTGCTGTCACTGAAATAGAAAAAGAAGCAGCTGCTAAAGAAGTGGAAAAGCAAAACTACCTGGCAGAGCATTGCCCTCCTCTGTCTCTCCCAGGATCCATGCAGGACCTTCAGGTAAAGACTTCTGTAACCCTTTCATCATGCTGGAACAGAAAAGATCTTGCTTCATCAGTCAGCCTAATGAATATAGATTGGCCTTCTTATCTTGACCCCGTTCTTACCTGTGGGTGCCTTGCAGCTGGCTGGATAAGAAAGAGGGTCTGGCTGGCAAGAAAGCTGCATTCCTCGCAATGTGTTGAGGCAGCGTTTGTGTGAAGCCAGCAGCATGGAGACCAAGAGCAGGCCTGCAAGCTACCCAACTGGTGTTGACCCCATCTGGTCTACTGGACTGGGGTCTTTCAGAGCCAGAGTGGTCAGGAGAGAGGACTCACATGTAAGTCCTTGAAGTCAACATCCCTCTCTGCTTTTCTTTGCAGGATCTGTGCAGAAAGCTTCATGCCAAGGTAGAGTCAGTGGATGAGGAGAGGTATGACATAGAGGTGAAGCTACAGAAGACTAACAAGGAGGTGAGTTTTCTCCAGAGCCATCCTTCAGGGGAGTCTCCAGTCCAGCCTTCGTGGCTCCCTGTGCTGCTTGGGTCTGTATTATGAAACCCATGCCGGGCTCTCTCTCTTTCCCTCCTCATTTCACCCCCCTGTAGCTGGAAGACTTGAGCCTGAAGCTCTTTGACCTGAAGGGCAAGTTCAAGAGGCCGCCCCTGCGCAGGGTGCGCATGTCTGCTGATGCGATGCTGCGGGCCCTGCTGGGTTCCAAGCACAAGGTCTGCATGGACCTCCGAGCCAACCTGAAACAAGTCAAGAAGGAAGACACTGAGAAGGTACTCCTTCCCTCTCCCCTGGGCCCATATAGGATTTGTCCCCCGTTTTGGGGGGTTCAAGCCTCCCTGTGTAATAGATAAGGTTGAGCGTGAGCCTTTCTGTAAAGTTCTTCCTGCTTGGCATTTCCTCCTCTGGCACCCATCATGTTGAAAAAGGAGGGTGCAGCCTGTAAAGATGTATAGTATGGGCGGAATTGGGTTCCTGTCCATGGGTGGACAGGTTAAGGGCCCTGCTTGGGTGGGCTCTCACCCTGAGAGGCACTGCACACCAACAAGCCCATCTTTTCCTCAGGAGAAGGATCTCCGTGATGTCGGTGACTGGAGGAAGAACATTGAGGAGAAGTCCGGCATGGAGGGCAGGAAGAAGATGTTCGAGGCTGGCGAGTCCTAAGCACCTGCATCACCCATCCTCTCCTCCCTCCTGTCCCCGCTGTTCCCCTGGGTTCAGGGGCACCGGCTAAGTGCCATTTGTCTCTGATTTTGGAAGAGCTGCATCCTGGCAGCAGTGGTGTAAATAAAGCTTTGGTGGGAGAGGTGGCTGTTGCCTGCCTGGGGAGCCAGACTCCAGCCTGCGCCATGGTGCCAGTAGGTCTTCCCCCATTGTGGGGCTCCTGGGGAAGACAGGGTGGCTGTGGAGGGGCTGTGCTGTGGGAATGAAGGATCTCTCTACTGTTGGTCTCCCTTCAAAGCTGGGATGCTTATTCCCTCATTGTGGAGAGGAAAGGATGAGGCTGTGATACCATGTTCTGCTGGCATCCTCCCTCCATGCTGTACCACCGTGTCTTTCACTAGAGGCAAAGAGACAAAGACATGAGCTCTAGCTCCAGGAGGTGTTGCAGAACCTCCTCCCACGGTGGCAACAGCAGGAAGCCATGGGGAAGGAGAAGAGCTGGGCAGGATGCTGAGGGATGACGGCTGCACCTTTGGCTTCAGTGGGCTTTGAGAGGTGCAGAGTCAGGGCAACCTCATCAGCTGCTGCAGCAGCAGCCCAGTACTGCTGCAGTGTAGGGTGCCCCAGTTTAGAGATGCTGGATATCCCCAAAGCTCTGTAGGCAACTGGAGTGTGGCAGATTGCTCTTGTCCCTGCCATGGTAGGGATGTCTGTGCCCCTCGCTTTGCCTTTGGGTTAGCCCAGTACTTCCCAATTTTGAGCTGCCGGCAGTGGCAAAACCTTAAAATAGTCCCACTGGTTTTATAAAAACAAACAAAAAAACCCCCAGATTTGACTTCCCTCTCCCATCCCCCCAAAACCCTCAGCCCATGAAGTTTCCGGCACAGTTTACTTCTGCTTAGCACAGGAAAAGTGAAACGGCAGCAGCACCCTCGCACCGGAGCTGTCTGCAGGACCATTGTGCTGGACAGGGGAGAAGATGTCAGACTCGGAGGGGTGCCAGGAGGGTGCAGAAGGTGTGAACCAAGTGGGAGATGAAAACCTTGGGGACAGCGAGAGGTGAGGCCTGGGGACCTGGCACCCCAATGCCACGGCTGCCTTCCAGTCATGGGAAACTGGGAGGGTGATGGTGGGAGAGGAGGATGTGCAGCCAAAATGGTAATGACCCACGAGGCTGAAATGGGTCAGTTGCTCTGGCTGGCTTTTGACTGGTTCCTCCAGCTAGGGAGAGACTCAGACTTCCTAAAGGTCTCATCTCCCTTGAACTTTAAAGCCCCTGGGAAGGGTTGATCAAGTGGGGAACCACAGCTCCAGCAGCCAGCAAGCTCAGTGAGGAGCCTGGCAACCTGGACCTGCTCTGCAGCTAAAATCAGCCCCATCTTTAAGGCTGGCAGGTGAACATTAGCTGCTTCCTCTCCTTGAAGCAATCGCTGGGCACAACTGGTTTCTTGCTGTATCCCCTATGTTTATAACCAAATTAACGTGGCAATGTTGCAGGCTAGTTGCCGTGAGGTTATACATCTCCCTGTGCGTCCGCTCGGCTTTGTTGCTTTATCAGCAGAGACTGTAAAATTTGGAGTCTGTTCACTCTAACACAGACAGCTTTCCATGGGATTGAAAGAAGACAGATCAGTAGCAGAGATCTCATCTGTCTGTGGTGGAGGCAGACTGACACAAGCTCGGCTGAGGTATATCACCCAGAAGTACTCAGATTTAGACTGGGTTCAGGCTGAGCATCTATGGAGTTTGGGAGGTTGCCTGATTTTTCACCTCCAGCTTCAAAGCTTGCATTAGCATTTCTCCCCAAGGCTTCTGAAAGCCAGATAAGTTAATATTGATGGGGGGGAAAAAAAAAACCAAACCCTTGAGTGAGGATGAGAGGAGAAAGGTGTGTCATCTCCTGTCACTAATGGTTGCAGTTAAGTGTTTTGGCTGACACTTGACAGCAATTAGCCTTAGCTGAAGGCTTGACTGGAAGCTTCAAAAGGTGCTGGAAGCCTCTGTGTATGACTCTCTGCTGATACAAAGGGGGAGCCTTGGCTGCTGGGGGAGTGCAGGGTGATCCGTGTGATTCCCAGCATTGCTCCAGCTTGGCTGTGCATCCACTGCGGGCTCAGCTCACCTTGCAGGAGCAAGGAGCAGATGCTGGGGTGACCCAACGTGATTGGGACTTGCCACTTCCCTCTTGCTGTGGCAGGCACAGGTAAGTTGATGCATCCAGGGCCAGTAGTGGGGCTGCTGTGGAGGCAGTATCAGCTTGTTTCCTCCTCTGTTCCCTGCTGGAATTTCAGCTGGATAAGGGGCTGTCTGGAGGGGTCTGTTCTGTAGCAGTCCAACTCGTACAGCTTTTAGAGACATGTTTAAGGAGTGTGTCTGTGAATAGTCATGGCAGGGTGGCACAGCCCTTCCTCCCTAGCTGCATTTTAGAATTGTATTGAGATACAAAACTTGATGGCACAAGCAGTGAGCAAAAAATAACTTCCTTTCCATTTCTAAAATACGGGAATTACTTTCCCTTCCCAATTTGTCTGATAGTCTCATGTGCAGCTCTAAACTTCTCCTGTTTTGACTTGTGCTACTAAAAGGCTTGCTAGGCTCTGGGGATTTCCACTCCCAAAATGGAGGAAGGAAGTGTTTACTTGCTGTTTGGGGCTACCTTTTCTCACCCTGTGGCTAGCTCAGCTCTGTGGTCTCCTTTCTTTGAGGCTAAAGCTCTTGTCAAGCTGACCCGTGTATGGATGGAATCAGGACAGTGCTCCTAAGGCAGAGTAAAGTGTGCTGGAGGTATGAACAGTGAGTCTTGTGACTGAGCTTCCAGAAAAATAAATCCCAATGCTCCCTGGTATAAATGCACAATGAGGAGATACAGGGAGAACAAAAGAGCTGGGTGTGCTTAAATAGTGATGATTGCCTACTTAGCTGTGCCCAGTGTATATATAGAGAAGCTCGCATTAGAAAATGTCTTAGAAATCCTAATTTGGGCATACTGTACTCTGGTTTCCTGTACAAATTGGAACATGCTGTCAAAGTCTTGTTGACGCCAATTGTACCACCACTTAAACCAAATCAGTGTTATGCTCTCTTCCATGAACTCTAATTGCTGTACAGGAAAGCACTGCGGTGTGGGCCTGATGCAGTGCCTTCCCAAAAGCAGCAAGAAGCTGGGGCAGACTGCTGGGGTTGTCCTGCCTTGATGATGAGCTGTGTACTGTGGGTCTTGTAGTATGAGCACTCTCCATAGTGCTCTGGAGGCTTCAGGCAGCCCTTGACCTTGGTTTCCACATCCATGGTTGTGTGTGTCCCTACAGTTTGGGCTGTGCTCTGCGGGCTCTTTGTCCCTGAGCAGCAGCATGGCTCATGAGGCAGGTTTCTCTTGTCTATCTGCGGGGTATGAGGTGAGAGATTGGCTTCTCCCAAATTTCCCCATCTCCTTCCTTCTGGGGCTTCCCATGCTGTGAGCTGCAGGGAGACCTTGGCAGCCCATGTATGGTCACTGCCTGGGGACAGGCTCTGCTGTGCTAGCAAGCCCCAGGATTTTCTTTGCCATGCCTATCCCCAGCTGTCCTGAATTCTCCAGATCCCTAGAGGCATCTTGAGGGTCCTTGCTAAGGTGACTGCTGTTGCTAAGTATACCCATGGTTGGAAGGAGGTTGTTTAGGAAAACTGATACGTGGAGAGTCTCTGGACACCTTGGTGCACCAAATTCCTTGGGGGGAGGGATGGCTGAGCTCTGCTAAGGAGTAGCTGGTTTGTTTGACCCAGCTGGGCTCATTGAAGTGGAAAAATAGTAGGGAGATGAACATGGGCCAGATGGATAATTTAAAGGAACTGGGCAATGCTTTAGTGTTTCCAAATTCAATGTAGGTGCTCTGGCAGTGGCATTAGGGATAAAGAACTGTCTCTAATTATAGGGAGGTATCAAGTGCCTTCACTGCCCCTTTCTCCTTGAAGAAGAAGAACAACAAGGCCCTTGCCTTGCCTCTGAGCTTATTTTGCAGTGTAAACACATGGCTTTGGAGGTGTGAGCATTAAAGCAGCCCAGCAGCAGTTATTTGAACTTCCCTGTTTTTAAACCACAGAAGACTCTCTGCTGCCTGTTTTAAAGCCCTTGGGGTGACGTCTGGCTCTGAAGCTTGCGGGAATCCCTTGCCCCTGGATTTTGGAGGCCTGACTGTGGGGAAGGCTGGGTTGACTGACCCAGGGACCATCCTTGCGGGCTGCTGGGAGGAGGTTTTGCCAGACCAGCATTGCTGGTGTGGGATGAAAAAGCACTTCTGCTCTCTGAGGTGGTGCAGGGCTCCTGCTACCCTGGGGGAAGGGGAGCAGATGCACAGCCCAGCTTGCACCCCTGGCTCTGCTTGCCCTGGTTTGTCCAACAGCATTAGTAAATCTGCAGCAGTGAGGAAAGTGGAGATGTCCAGGCAGAGTTTTGGGGCATGGCTGGGTTTTACTGCTTGCTTAGAGCAGGAAAGCATCCCCCAGGGTGGAAATGTTCCCAAGGGAGGATCATCATACCAGGGGATATGATGACACCTTGGACAGGCTGGGGTCCTGGCCTTGGGACAGCACAGGGTCTGTTTGCAGCCATGCTCCACACATGGGTTAAAAGTGCATGGGCTTTCCCAAGTTTGCTGCAGCTGGAACAGGACAAGTGCTACTCTGTGGGCACAGCTGAGTTCAACTGAGGTGTATGAAGGCTGGTTTGGGAAGGTGGGGAAAAAAGAGGGATTTACTTCCATCCCCCTGGTCTGGGCATCCTCCCTGGACATACGAGTTTTGTGTGGTATGCTGCTTCAGAGGGTTTCAGGCTTTTCCCGAAACATGAAAGTCTTTTTCCTATCAGTAACTGAAAGGGCAGAAGGTATCACAGCTGGCTTTGTGGCAGTGAAGTGGTTAACCTCAGCATGACCTGGGTATCCTGGGCCCCTCTGCTCTGACCCCTACTGACCCTGCTAACCAAGTCCTGGCTGATGCTCTGCCTGCATCCCTCTGCTTTGCATCCATCACCCCTGTGACCCGTGTGCATGGCTGCGGGGTCTGCACAGCAGCTGAGCAGGCCCCTCGCTGCCTCCGTGCTCTCCCCAGAGCTGGGTTTTCTCTCAGCAGGGCACTCATCCAGCCTGGGTGCTGACTTTGTCGGGACACTGATTCGCATCTGGACTGACTGCCTGGCTGGGGGGTGCTCCAAGGCATTGTTGGCACTGCATTTTGGTTGGGAACAGCTATCTCTTTTGGGGGAGTGGGATTCCTAGCCTGGAGAAAGTTGTTGCCCAGGCCCCAGAGGGTATTGGTGGTTGCTGGGCTCCTGTGGCTGTAATCTGGCTCTGACCAACAGTGCAAACCTGCTGTCACCCTCTGGCTCAGAGGAAATGCCACAAGGATTTGGTGCTCTCGTTTCATCCTCCACGTGCGATCCTCCCAGTACAGTCTGACTGCGTGAACCTGCCTGGGAAAGACGGTGCAGGCAAGGAAGGGTTCTGCTTTGCTCAACACCCAGCTTGTGCAGCAGCTTTGATGTCTCATAGTTGCAGTTCCCATCCTCTAAATATGAGTCCACCAAGCTCCTCATCAGGCCGTCTTTGGGCTCACTGAGGAGATGCTTTTGCATCCTTTAAAGCCAAAAGCACAGGGAATGGGTTCTCATGGGGTGGTTCTGTTCTCCTTAAGCTATTTATGAGGAGAAACCTTGAGGATGTACGTCAGTAAAAAGAAGACATGGGTGGGTATTTGTATGACAGGGACTCGGGGGCCTCTTTACCCAGACGGTGTTCTGGATCATGATTGTCTGGTATACGGGTCAAGAATATGCCCTCAGAGATGCTGCATGTGGTGGGAAGGCAGCTGTCCTCCATGACATGACTGCAGGGTGATCGGTACTAGAGCAGCACGTACAGTGCCCAACCAAAGTCAGGGTGTCACCATGGTGGGTGCTCTGTGGCTATCCCAATGGCCTACTGCCTTGGAAAAGAGGACAGGTTATCTCTACTGCAAGACCAGACAGCTGAGGTTGAGATGTTTAGGAAGGGGAAGAGATGCTCCAGCCATTGGACTTGTCCACTGTGGATTGGGTACCCAGAAGAGAAGGTTTCCTATTGGACCCATGTGACATCTGCCAGGTCTTGGCTGGTGTCTTGGGTAACCCAAGGCATCCTCAGTGACTCTTGGCACCTGAATTACTCCCTGGTTTCCAAATATCAAGTAGGAAACACAGGCCACTGCTGAGATTGGAGTTGAGCTCCCCTGAGGCTTGGCTAGATATCTAACAGTCCTCAGTTTGTCTGGGTGCTCCACAGAAGCTCAGTCACAAAGGGGTTAACCAGCCCCACTTGGAGCCTATGTGTGTTTTACTTGCCAGTGTATGCCTCCTAACACACACCAGATGTGTGAGGCAGCCGCTGGAGTGTCTTAATCCCAGGTTTCGGCACTCAGTTGTCTTTCTCATGGGCAGGTCTGCAGCAGCTTTCTGGGGGCTCCACCAGTGCTCTTGCAATGGCTGAGCAGGGAGGCTGGCAGACCCCATCCTCTGCAGGAGGATTTGCAGCAGGGCAGGTTGAAATGTCTTCTCTTATTTGCTGGTTTAAACAAGTCACTCCTGGGATGGGTTGCAGGGGCTGACAGCAGAGCTGATGCTGATAGCACCATCTGGAGTCATATGGGGTGAGTGTTAAACGCAGGAGCTCCTTGGGTTCATCCTATCTCAAAGAAGCAGTGTTGCTTCATACAAGCCTGCTGTGTCTGATAACTACTACCCAGGGAATACATGGGTAAAGAGGAAGACAGATGAGCAAACCCGGCAGGATTTATTAATGAATGGAAATGGCAGTCAGTGGGCATCTATTATTAGCTTCATTAGTCAATTGCGCCAGGTAGTCTAAAGACTTGGAGCCACCTCGGAGCAACTGGTCTGAGGTGTGAAAGACTTGGTTTATTTGGAGCTCGGTTTACTTGGATTTCTCTTGCTATTGCACAGACCTGTAGGCCCAAATGCTAGTGTACATCAGCACCACCCCACTGTCTGCCATAGAGCTGTGCCAGTTTGCATCAGCTGGAAGTCTTCAGTTCTTTTGTTTACATGCTCATTTTGAAAATAGATCCTTTGCTAGGGATTAGTTCTGTATTACAAAGAAGCCTCTCTCCCAGCTCTGGGTATCTGTTGCTTGCTGCAGCTAAATAGACAGTATGTGCAATGCCTTTTATCAAGCCCTTGCCAGACACTTTGGAAAATACGATCTCTTCTTCCGTGCTTGTGTGTGCATGTGCTTTTCTGCTGCAAAAGCAATTTCCAGTGAAGGCTTGCTCCAGAGCAATTAGCATCAACAAACTCTGAACTATTGACAGACCCCAAGCAATCATGACTGCCAGCCTTTTGGGAGAGGGGCAAAGTTCTCCCTCAATAAAACTGATGTCAGTTACCATTTCCTCTTAAAATAAGTGCCTCCTTGCTGTTGTCACCTAGCGTCAGGTAACAGGAGCTGACAGCAGTGTGTCTGAGCTGAGCTGTCTTGAAGGACAGACTGATTTGTTATACAGGCTGTACACTCTTGCTACGGTGGGGATTTTCCTTCCTTCAGGTGGCATTCATCTCTTCTGCTGCTTCTTCACCCAGTTGCTATCTTTCTGCATACAGCCTTAGCTGCCCCTTTTGCAGAAAGGCTTGTCTTAACTTTATGTTGGGCCTCGCTTTGGAGCATTAATCATAGAGTCATAGAATAGTTCGGGTTGGAAAGGACCTTAAGATCATCAAGTTCCAACCCCCCTGCCATAGGCAGGGACACCCCACACTAAACCATAGCACCCAAGGTTTCATGCAACCTGGTCTTGAACACTGCCAGGGATGGAGCACTCACAACTTCCTTGGGCAAACAATTCCAGTGCCTCACCACCCTTACAGTAAAGAATTTCTTCCTTATATCCAGTCTAAACCTCCCCTGTTTAAGTTT
>JBCJKH010053626.1:70325-109831 GCA_039877255.1 Loriculus beryllinus
GTGGCCTCCTCTGGACTTGTTCCAACAGTTCCATGTCCTTTTTATGTTGAGGACACCAGAACTGCACACAATACTCCGAGTGAAGTCTCACGAGAGCAGAGTAGAGGGGCAGGGTCACATCTTTCTACCTGCTGGTCATGCTCCTTTTGATGCAGCCCAGGGTACGGTTGGCTTTCTGGGCTGCAAGCGCACACTGTTGGCTTATGTTCAGTTTTTCATCTACCAAGACCCCCAGTCAAGACCTCCAAAAGCTGCTGGCTGGCTAAGGACTGCAAAAAGAGAAACGATCCAATCCTATGATGAGGTCTTGCTGGAGCAAGCCTTGCCACAGCTCCTAGCTGCAGGGGCAACAAAGTGGTTTTTCTATCCTCCCTTCTCCAGTTCCCATCATGTTTGTGTGAGAGAATGAATTTCCTTTCCCCTCACATGAAAATTGCTCTATATAGGGGTGTGACAGAATACAGGAGTGTAGTACTCTGTTGTTCATCTTGCAAGCCTTTAAGCTTTAAGTCCATTTACCATTTCCCTATCTTGTGCTGTGTGAAATGAAGTGAGGAGCACTCTGACCCAGCCACAGCTATGAGACTATTTCTTCTTCAGACTTCTCCAGCCTGGCACTGACCTGGGAAAGTGCTGGCTGGAGGTGAAGGCAGAGTGATACGTGGTATCAGCTGGATCTTGAAGAGCTGGGAAATTATTTCTAGAAATGGGAAAGATGCTTGTGCAATACTGCTGTGGACTGAGCGCACTGGGTTGCGGAATGTGATTACGAGCAATTAGAACAAACAGGAGACTGTGGCCCCTTCTTAGAAAATGGAGCTGTTTGGAAATTAAATCTTTCCACCATTTTGCTTTGAAAAGCAATTTAACAGCTGACCCTCTCCTCACACTTGGGCTTGTCCAAATCGGAACGGCACATTCTGTCTACAGCCCAACAAACCCATGTAGCTGACCCAAAGGCAGGGCCTTTGCTGAGATTTAGTTTCTCATTTGTTTGGGGTATTTTTTTGTTTCCTTTTTTTTTTTTTTTTTTCACTGTAGATTTCACAGGTATTTGTTCTGCTGGGTCGGTCAAATAAGAATTGTCCTTTTCCCTCAGCTTGTTGATGTGACTACTGAACCCCAAAGCATCTCTTAATAAACCTGGTTCTGCTGCCAGCCTGTTGGAGCTCTGAATCTGCTAATAAACTGTTTAGGGTGTTTGCTGGAGGATGCACTTATTGCTGAGAGGAGCAGATACGGAGTTCCCAGCAACGCAGCCCAGCCCTGATGTGTGCCTGAGCCGCATCCCAGCATGGTGGTGAGCATCTTGGAGGCTGGTTTGCTCTGTGACAAAAGGAGCTGGGAAAGTTCTTTCCCTGATTTTGCAGAAAAATCCGTCTCCCCAAAACGGTCGCCCCCAGCTCTGTCCTCAGCCTGTTTGGAGGATGCAGGGACAGAATAGCGAGCCGGTGAGGTCATGGAGAGAGAGTTTAGTCACATCCAACTGGGAAAGGGAGAGGGCTGCCAACCAACATTGCTCTCACACTGCAGGAAGCTCATGTGGTTCGGAGGGGACCCCCTTCTGGCTCCCCCCAGCACCCTGGCCAAGCCAGGGGGTTGGTGCAACGCTGCCTCTGCAGCAGCTTCCCAAGGAGCTGGAGGAGGGGGCCAGGGAACTAAATCAAAATCTAACTTGTTCATGCATAAGCATGCACTTTGCTTCTTGTAACTGGGGCGATATGGGCGAGAGGGGGTTAAGAGCCTTTCCAAATCGGAGACTATCTGGAGCTGTCGCACAAGGGAGGGAGATCATGGCAGAGTTTAATGAATGACTTCATTTATATATTAAAAAACCTAACAACAACACGGTGGCTTCCTGCCAGGCCCACAGACAAGGGTTTCTATGGGAACCTGGGGGGAAATAATAAATAGGAGTGTGGGACGGGTAAGGAAAGGAGGAAGGGAGCCCAAGCTCTAGTCTGGATCCACTTTGCTCAAGGTGGCCAGGGGTGAGAGAAGGTAGAAGGGGAAAGGATGGCTGAATTTGCTGCTTTCCAAAGACCCCACCCAAAATGAGGCAAGCAGTGATTACACTGCCATGGAGCCGTCTCTTGGCCTGGTTTTGGGATCTGCTTCGCTCCCTGCTCCCCCGTGAGCTTGGCCAGGATGGACGGCCTATCCTCGTCCAGCTCAGGGTTGCGGGATCACCCCTAGCCTCCTGCCAGGGTGGCAGGGGGACCACTCCACGAAGGGGTGCTGCTGCTGGTGGGAGATCGTCTTCCTGATCCCTGTGTCCATGCCTTGCACAACAGTGTTTCTCTAAATAGACTCGCAAGCACCCAGGAAAACAGCCTTCATGGAGTAGGGTGACGGAGAGCCTGCCCCAGGTACCACAAGTCACACCTGCCTTGTTGCAGCTGCCATCACAGCTCTTTGGGTGGGCAGTGATCACGCTGTTGCGTCGTGTCCCTTTCTGCCTGCATCCTGGCTGGTGCTGCCACTGTGGAGAGGGAGCCGATCCTGTGTGGGGACCAGCATTGATGCAGGAGTGTGGCGGCTGCCTTGTCACTTCCTCAGCGGTGTAAGAGGCCATTCTGCTGACAGAGGCACTATTATCCAGCACCTGAGATGTCTGGGAGAAGCCAGGGCAGGTTTTTCTTTGCCGGGGTGGAAGGAAGCTGGGCAGGGCAGAGGAGGACACAGCCACTACCCTCTGCCACTGTTCCCTCTGCTCCTGGCCAGGCAGGAGCATCTCAGCTGCTTAAGGAAACTCCTCCTCAAGGTGAAGGTTTTGCCCTCCCTGGGCTAAAGCCCGAGATGAGAGTGTGGGATTGAGATTTCTTACATACCACTTCTTCCTTGGCATTGGAAAAGGCTTTCCTGCAGCCCCCTCCTAGTGCATGTGGCCCACCTTATTGTTGCACATTGGTCGATCCTGCTGTGGAGCTGTGCTGATGGAGGTTGGGGATGTTGCTTTGAGGACCATGGCTCATGTTGGGAGAACTCCTCTGCTGGAGCCTCCTGCTTGCTGGGGGAAGTCCAGGCACCTCAGAGGGTTATTGTCAGGTTTCACAGGCACTGCCCAGCATTAAGGATGGGTTTTCCCTCTGGCTTGGCAGGCTGACAGCACAGTGGAGTGTGGAAGACGAGGAAGAGGCGGCGAGAGAGCGGCGGCGGCGGGAGAGGGAGAAGCAACTGAGGTCCCAGGCAGAAGAGGGCTTGAATGGCACCATCTCCTGCTCAGAGAGCTCAGGTCCAGCACAGGAAAACCAGTAAGAAATACCTGTGGATAAATGCTCCAGTGACATACTCTTTTCTTGCAGCAAAACCCTCCTGCGTCCACAGAGTGGATGTCTCTGTGTCTCTGTTGCTCAGGCTGGTTTGGGGAGGTGGGGAAGTACCCTAATAGATTTGGGTTGGAGGATTTAGCCCAGACTAACAAAAAGTGTGTTTCTAGTTTGGGCAGAAAAAGCCAGATTATCTGCTTTGCTTCTATTTTTTTTTTTTTTTGTTTTCTGGCAGATGCTGGGTGTTTCACTGCCTGAGAGTTTAAACTAGGACAGCTTGGGTAAGGCTGAGCTCAGGCAGGGAGTCCCCATTGCCAGGGATTCCACTGCCTGGTTGCATTTCAGCTTGTGAATCATCCTGCACCAAAACTAATGGAAATTCCTGGTACGTGCGAAGACAGACATGTGCCTGAGGATGTGACACACAACCCCCAAGCAGATCACTTAGCAGAGCAAGCCATCACCTCTCCCAGCTGCGCTCCCTGCTCTTCCCTTGGAGGATGCTGCCCAGCAGTGGGGAGCATGGAGCAGCTCTCCAGCTGGTTCAGTTCATAGCTCCAGGGGTTAAAGTTAACTTGATGATTTAATGGGCAGGTCCTAAATGGAAATAGCTCAGGAGGTATTTATGGTGATGCTGAGCTATCTGCTGTCAGACAGCAAAGCCCTGGGGAAGCGATAGGGTGACCAGTCACATTGCCAGTATCCCACTGCAGTATCTCACCACAGGTTCCCTGTGTCCACAGTTCAGCCCAGGTGCTGTGCAGCACTGGGGCTGGCACAAAAACCAGTCTGCACTCTTGAGTCACCAAACTCTGTCTCGAAGACTCCAGTCTTCCCACTATTTGTGTGTTCAACTTATTTCTAACTATATTAAACACAGTGGGAAAGTGACAGCAGGATTTGGGATTATAGTCAGAGAGAAGCAGCAGCTTCATTTTACTGGAAAAATAGCAAAGGCTATTCATAAAAATATATTTTTTCCATTAAAAAAATTATTATTTTTCCTCAGATACTTTCAAAATTATTCAGTACTTTTTTTGAAGGGGGTCTAAAAAAGTTGCAAAGAAGCTTCAAAATCTTTTGTGGAAATACATCCAGTGATATCCCACAAATAAAGCCTCCGTAGTCTGCCCTGAAAGCAAACAGAAGATCTGAAAAGTAATAATAATTGTTAGCTTTTCCAAAGCCTGCTTCACATCAGGACTGGAAAATAATTCATAAAGGTCTTAAAAACAGGAGGCCAGATCTCTGGTCTCTACTTTTGCTGGGAGATGCTGTAAGTGGGCTCCAGCAAAGAGCAGCATGCAGCAGCCCCAGTAACCCAGCTTGTAAACTCTGTTCCTGTGGGCATAGGCACAGACATGTTGCTGACTCCACAGGGCCACTGGCATTGCCCCATTTTAACTGAGTGCTTAAGCATCTGCAAAGGGAGCAATAACAAGAAGAACTAAACCAAGGGGTTTTGCTCTTTCCTCCAGGATGCTTGAGCTTGCTGGGCCACGCTTCACCAGAGAATATTTCCTCTCTGGCCACCCCCTGTTTTTTTCTGCAGCTGCTCACAGCCACCTGGGCTTGCTTATGCAGCCATGGTCAGCCCCAGCTATTACGCTGAAGGGCTTTGCTCTCTCTTGTGTAAACGCTGCCCCCTCCTTCCCTCCGCTCTTCCCCCACTGGGACTCATCCTATCCATGTCACTTCTGTTTGTGCAGACCCACCCTCGGCCTTTCCTTGCACCAGAGGGACAGAGTAAGGCTCCTCTGCTCCCTTCCCCCCACTAAGAAAAAAGAGAAATAACCTGTGAAACAGTGGCCTTGGGAGCCAGAGGGGTGGATGTCATCTTAAGCAGTGCAGATGGAGCTCTCCTGGCTCACTGCTTCCCCTGGGGCTGTATTTGCAGAGGGGCACAGGGAAGGGACCAGTTTTCAGATAGCATTTGGCTGGTGTCCCTTGCTGCCTGATAGCTTTGCTGATAGCCTGAGCACATTTGTAGCCGTGGCCACAAATACTGGAGCAATTGTGCCTGGGGCATCATCAGTGCTGCTAACCTGAAGCCCCACCAGGTCTGTTGTCCCATCCTGGCTCCTCATCAAGTTTCCTGAGTGTTATCCTGAGGCATCCCACAAGCTACTACTGCACACACAGTGGGAAATAATCCAGCCTGAGCTGGGCTGCCACATTTTTGGCAGTCAAAGGGAATGCTGAACTACAGCAGGAGCTGGGCTGTGCCCAAACTTGTGGCTGAACAACTGTTTTCAGTGTGCATCTCCTGCTACCCTTCCTGGTGAGCCTGGTGAAGATGTGTTTGCTGTAAACCTTCAGCTCCTGCAGTCAGTTCAATATGAGACTCCCAAAACTCAAAGAAAGGCCCCACTTAGGAGGCTAAGTACCTTCTGATACCTCCTGAGAGCCCAGGAAGGCAAAGAAAAGGCTCATTCATGTTTGTTATTTATTTTGAACCTCTGAGTTTTAAATTAATCTGTGGGTCCCACTTCCTAATTCCCATTCCCAGGCAATATGACTGCCCTGCATCTGAAAAACATCTGTGAAGCCACCTCCTCAGGCTGATGCTTGCAATGTGGTTGCTCCCCCAGGACTTCTGCCTGGGAGGCAAGTCTCCTTGCAAACACATGGAAAGAAATAGGGAGAACCCAACAATACCCATACTCGGGCAGCCTGCATCTGGTGCTGGCACCTGTGTGCCCTTGCTGGGGCTGCAGCTCCATACAGCAGTAGGGTTTACGGAGATGGGGAGCCAGGGTCATGCAAGTGCGTGTGATTGGCTCAGAGTTGTAGGGGAATGTGAAGACTCAATCCAGAACTTGAGCCAGTGTCCTAGTCTTTGGATCTTCATGCTTTCCTTATCCAGCAGTCTGTTCAGGCTGGCTCCTGCTCATGTCTTTTCTATGGGCCCATGTACAAGCATATGACAAGCAGCAACTGAATTTGAAACACCACTGGTCCAGACAAGCTCAGGCCAGCTCTGGTGCAGAATAACCATGGTGCATTGACTTTATGGTTTTGATGTGTTGCTTGTCTTTTGCTTGCCTGTGTGCAGCCCCAGAGTCCAGGCAAGCAGTGAGGTGCTCTTCCTGGAGACATGGAACTGCTCCTTCTACCTCTCCATCTTGAAGTGATGCCCCAAGAAACCACCTTTGTGCAAGGGTGCTCCTAAGCACTTGGTAAATGTGTCTTTTCTGTAATTGAGGGTAAGGCTTCAAGTGCAATTTGGGAGCAGCCAGAGGAAAGAAGATGCAGTAACTGGAGGGAGAGAAGAATGGTATCAGGCTGGGGCTCTTTCAGGACAGGTTTGAGGTTTTTGCATTTCTCACCTTAATTTTCCATCTTGCTCTGTTTCAGCTATGACTTTAAGCCATCTGGGACTTCAGAGCTGGAGGAGGATGAGGGGTTCAGTGATTGGTCTCAGAAGCTTGAGCAGCGCAAACAGAGGTGGGTGAGACACAGCCAGACTGAGGGGAGGGGATCCAACATGCCCAGCAAAAGGACCATCCCTGAGGAGGGGTGACAAAGCCCAGGTCAAGCCTCACATGCATAAGCATGAAGCCAGAGACTGGAGCATCATCAGGACAGGATGGGCCTCACACTGCTGGCATGGATGCTCTCTGCCTGCCATTTGGGCTAACATGAAGGAACAAGGGTCATGGACAGCCCTAGGTTTTGGGGATGTTTGGATGGAGCCTTGCACTCCAAACAGTGGCAGCCTGCCAGAATGCCTGGGTTTGGAGGAGTGACAGTGGTGGATTTAAGCCACCTGAGCTGCTGCAGGGGCTGAAATGGCCTCTAATATAATCCAGGCCAGCCTAAAAAGCTGCTCTAAGTTATTGCTACTTCCTGGCTCATGTCAGCATAGTGGGTGTTATGGTCTCAGCCCACCTTGTGCTTGGCTCCTCTTTCAACAGGGGAAAACAGGCAGCAAAGAGCCCTGAGAGGTGCTTGTGTGCTGGCTGTTCAGTCCCCATCTTCCATGACTCTCCCTTTGCTGAGCTGAACCAAACTCCTGCTTTAACCTTGCTGTCCCTTGGACACCATCTACCTGCATGTGAACTCTTGTGGTTCAGCTCTCTTGGCAGCTTGATTTTATAGGGAATTTTTCCCCTGTGGTGACACAGCCTCTTCTTTTCTCCCAAGCCTGAAAAAATTCCTAAGATTAATATTTACTGCTGAACAAATAAACAGAGCTTCTCTCTTTCTTGCCTCTTTCCAAACACTGTAGCTGAAGCACTCTGCAAGCTGCACCTTTGCAGCCCTGATCCACAAGCATTGCTCGAGCACCTCACCGTGACGTTGATTATCACATCTGTGGGAGCAATTAGAAATCAGCCCCATCTGCTTTTCAGCATGTTGCCTTTTTCCCACCCCCCTTGCAAAGAGCTTGTCCAGAGAGAAAGATGGCAGCTGTTCCCTCTTTGGCCTTCAAGAGAAGATTAGCTGGGAGGGTTGTGCTATCCTCTACTGAAATTGCTCCTTCAGTTTTCATGTGATTTATTCTGTAGTGGGGCAGGAAGGTGCTGAGCAGCAGAGGTGGCATCCATGGCAAGTGGAGCCCATCAGAGAGGGATGGTACTTTAAAGGCAGTGGCTGTAGTTAGAGCACTCCTGTGGTTAGAGGCTGGTTAGGAGAGGTAGCTGAAAGGGCCCAGACCTTGTGGGCTTGCTGGGAGTAGGCTTCTTGCAAATTCTGGACTTGCTTCCTTAGTGGGTGGCTGTGCCCTTAAAGTCCCTTCAGCAGCTTTGTCCTTGCTCATTTTCCCATGTGATGTGAGCACAGGTAGGTTGTGTCTGGCTGGGATGCCCCACGCTGGGACAAGCAGTGCTGTTCCTACTGCTTCCCAGTTCTGTTCTCTCTTGCTTAATTGAATATGGAGCAAACCCTGTTTTTTCATTTGAAGGGTGTTCAGGTGAATAGATACAAATGAGGTGGAGACAGTTATTCTCTGTTGAATGGAACTAAAACAGTTTATGCATCCCTTGAGGGCACTGGTGCTAAGGTAAATTGTCTTTTTGGTTCTGGTTCCCTGCTTTTTAGGGGGAGATCCATGCTATCAGTAGCGTGCAAGAGTGTGGGGGCTGTGTCAGACTAGCTGTCTCCCATATAAGACTGCTGTGGTGTGAAAGGCATTCTATAGACTGCACCATATCTGCTGGCCTTAGTTTTCAATATGAGCTTGCACTTCAGCTTGGAGGCATCGCTGGTGTCCTGGTTGAGAGTAGTTAGTTACTTGGAGCCTGTTTGCTGTCAGTGCCTGCGCTGTCGTGGGAGGATGATTAGTAGCAAGCCAAGTGAGCCAGCATATGCATCAGTGTTTTTCCCCATGTAGTCAATGAGGAGGGCTGTCCTGTGAGTTGCCTTCCCAGCAGCAGCGAGGTGGGTGGAAAGCCTTGCTTGAACTTTCTGTCATGTTTTGGTGCTGGCTGGTGGAGCAGAAAGCGGTGAGTCAGCCTCATGCTTTGGCTGCTGCCTGCTAGCAGCTCTCCTGCCTTGCTGTCACAAGCCAGGTGGTTTTCCAAGAAATGTGTAGGAGGGGAAAGCAGTTTTCTGGCCAGGGAAAGTAAGATGGCAATAACACCTTGATATATGGCTGTGAGCCAGTGAGAACTCTGGGGTTATGAGCTCCCATTGACTGTGTGACCAAAGATATGGACTGGTCCGCTTTCACAAAGCTTGTTGCTTAAACATGCTCCTGGGTCTTGGAGACCAGGAGGAATCCTCTTGTACAAACCCTGCTTTGGGACTCCTTTGTTTTTCTGGGCTATGACATGAGTGCATGAGTAGAGGTGTAATTTATTCCAGTGGGCAAAACAGAGGCATGGGGTCAGATGTAGATACAGCATTGCTTGTGAAGCACTGTGCCTTGCAAAAGCCCCAAACCCTACGTGAATGGCTGTACAGCCTTGCCCTGCAGTTTAGTTTCAGCTGGAGAAAATGGGAATCTTTGGAATCGTGTTAATGTGTCATTGGTTGGATCCTTCTCCAGTGAGAGGCTCTGTTAACATGGAAGTTGAATTTAGGCAAAGAAAAGCTGTGTTTGGTGCTCCAAGTTGAATTGATGCTGGGAGCCGAGAGGGCAGTGTCAGGTCTGTGTTTGTGCATTGGGATCACTGAACATGCTTGTTTGCCTGATATTTAGGCTGTAGCTCAGCAGAGAATTGAGCCAGCACCGCACAATAGTGGTAGTGTCCTCTGTGCCTGGGGTCTGAGTGGAGCTCTGATCTCTCTTTTCCTGTGGGTCTTGCCTGTGGTGAGGATGGAAAAATGCAGATGCTTTCAGGTCTGCCACAGCCCTTAGTTGAGCTGAGTCTTGGACATTCAAAGTGTGGGAGTGTGATGTGACTGCTGCTACATCTGGGGCCTGGAACTGGATCATGAAGTGGCTGTGACCCTTGTGTAAAATGGTTAGCAAGGTATAAACTTGGGGGAGTGATAAAACCAGATTTCTAGAGGTCTGACACTCTTGATAGCGTATGTAGGATCATAAAAACATATTTTGCTTCTTTGACCTCTTTCCCCCACCTCCAGATCTCCACAACAGTCATATGAAGAGGAGGACAGTCGTGTGAGGGAAGCTGAAGTCAAAATGGAGCAGATCCAGCTGGATCAGGAAAGCCCGGAGGAGATTCGGGAGGAGGTTATTGGAGAGGAAGAGAGACTGTGCCAGGAGGAAGAACAGGTCCAAGAGCAGGAAGAAGAGGAGAGAGCTGAGCAAGAGGTAAGATCAGGAGGGGCTGATGTTCTCTCCCTGGGAATGGTGAGAGAGCTGTGGCTGGGGGCTGCTCTCTAAGAACTGCTGTTGACACCATTGGCTGCTGAGCCCAAGTAAACATGCTTTCATGGCAAGACCTGGGCCCAGTGTCACTCTTGCCTATGTGCCTTCTTGAGGTCACTGTAGGCAGCCTCTGGCCTCTTGCAAGGGTGGTGTGTTTGCTCCCAGAGTGTGTGGCAGTTTGATCATGTCCCTGGAATACCAAGAAGCAAAGTTCTACGGTTTCTCCTGTGGTTTTGTGAGCAGTGAGTAGGTCTTCAGAACTCAAGTCTAAGTTTTACTACTTGTTTTTCCCTCCCCAGTCTTTGTTGCACCTTTGGAGCGCTTTGTCTTGATGCATCGCTGAATACTGCATTGCTCCCAGCTGAGGTTTTCTTTTTTGCTCTTCTGAGAAGGTGTAATTCCTGGTTAGTGAGAGAGACAAAGCTGGAGCTTGAGTGGTGTGCAAGTCTATTAGTAGTGTGCTAGTCCATTAGGGCGACTGAGCTTCAAGTATATTTTGTTGTTGTAAATGGGTTAATGGATTTTGACTTGCTGAGGCTAGTATGCTTTTGACATTTGAACTGTGTGGCTCTTTCTAGCCCTTCATTCTAAGGGCAGCTGCTCTGTCTCCTTGTGGCCTCTAAAAAAAAATTCATGTTTTGCTATTCCGAATAGAGGTAGAAAATCTTTAGTGACTGATGCAAGGACCTCTTTCCATATAATTTTGCAACCCTGAACCTGCAAAATTTCTCTGATTTCCCTCTCTCTATATGTGACACAAGAGCTGCTTCCTGGATGCTTCAGAATTAGATAATGTGAGCTCAAAGTTTCTTTGCTCCCGTGCTTGTTTACTGTAAAGCAGGAAGCCTGTGAGACAGGGCAAAAGTGGCTTTCGTTGCATAGTAAGCAGTTTGACCAGCTCACTTTCTGGCTTGTTCATTTTCTGCAATCAGGAAAAGAAGAGAAGGAGAAATGAGGAAGAAGAAACAACACCAGAAAAACGCCAGAAGGCCCCAAGCCCTGCTAGCCTGGAAGAGGAAGAGCTGTGCCCTGACCACACTTTAGTCTGCTCCACTAAGGTTTGTGTTCCTGGGGCTCCATTAGAGGCATGACAGCTATTGCAATAGAGCACCTAACTGGTGATGAGGAAAGAGGATCCAAGGCTTACAGCAGTGTAGGGTGTGAATTCTGATATCCCACTCCCACTACAGGCTGGGACAAATCATGTGATCTGTTTCCCTCATCTTCCTTGGTTGTTAACCTCCTCTCCTCTTGTTTGAGCTGTTGGAGATTGAACAGCCTCTGTGTATACTTTGCCAATCACTGTAAAAATCTAAAGTTCATTGAGGACTCCAGAGAATATTGTAATACTGAGAAAGATGTCTGTGCTTTCAGCTTGTGCATTTGGTCAAAAACTGCATGTGAACTTAATCAGAAAACTCAATTTCCCTTCCCCAAAAAATCCCCAGAACCAAAGCACTGGAATTTCCCAGTCTTATTTAGAATAAAATCAGAGAGAGTATGACAATGTTTTCTTAAAAAAGCTGGGATTCTGGATCTGTGAAGCATAGAGTGCTTCCCAATGACATCTCTCTGCATTGATGGTCTTGCGAAGCTTCCATTTTTAACACCACCTGGATTGCGTCTCATGACTTCTGTTGTATTTACTACAAATCCTCAGTTCTATGTATGTCCTTTAAAATACAATAGATAGAGATAAGTGATTTCTGTAGTGAATGGCTTTTTGTCTTTGTAAGCCCTAAACTTGTTGATTGTATCAGTGACGGAAATAGTGAGGAGCCTGTGTAGCCTGCTAATCTCCTGTTGGTATCTTTGCTTTCTTACATTTAGATCTGTGCTCTTTGCTTCTTGGTCAAAATTTCCTAGCTGGAGGGAGTGATTGTATGAGCACTCCCTCTTGCAAAAGTAAACAGATTGTAAGAAGAAGGTTTCATCATCTACAACCATCAGATTCTTGTTCTTTATGGAGAAGCCTTTTTAAATTCAAATAAAAAGAGAGAAGGGGTGGGTTTGGATGCAGGCCATGTGCTAATGTTAGATCTGAAAAGTGGGGTGGGGTGGTCAAAACACATCCCTGGAGTGGGACTGGTGCGGAAACATGGGAAACATGTCCAACACCTTTTATATACTGAAAGCTTTGTCATAACCCCAAAACACACATAGTTTCCTTAGTTTACCTGCTGCTGCTAAGATTAGCCCAAGAAAGGTTTAGAAATGTAGTGTGTGTTTTATAATAGTGATGTCAGAGCTCACCAGTACACAAAGCCTAATGTAAAGCAGTCCAGGAAAAATATGAGCTTGAGATCCTTCCAAAGGAAGGAGGATCTTTACACCGCAGCTAGGAGGGCTTTGTGTGAACACAAAGAATTAGACACGTTGACCACCAAGGAGGTGTTTTGGCACAGGATCGCTCAGCACAAACACTGCTTGTAGTACAGAGCATTAGACAGAGCATTAGACAGAGCATTTGCCATGAATGGTAGAGGCCAGGTACACATCTGAGGCAGGCAACTCTTGAGAGTTCAGAGGGCCAGTGTTGCCTGAGGGCTGAAATAGATGTGTGGTGGCAAGGGTGAAGCACTATACCAGCCCATTTTTGTTCCAGGCTTCTTGTGAATTCTGAGTTTTAAGGTTGGCTGAGTGAGCAACTGTGATTTCTTCTGACCTTCAGAAAGTGCTTTAGATCAGAGAAATGCATGACTCTCACTGCAAGGAATTGCCCTATGGGGCACAGGGAGGTGGTCTCTAAATAGCTTAGGAAAAGTTTGTTCACACCTAGAGTGTTGTGCTGAGATCTGCTGTCACCTACAGCCTTTCCTAGACCCTTCTATGTAACTTGATGCTCATTTATGACGTTTTGCAAGCACCTGTGGGTGGTTTGCACCTGCACAGTACCTCTCTGTTGGCAGGGTTGACAAGCCTTCTTCCTACTGATATCTCATTGACTTGTGGTTGAACAGCTGAGGCATAGGCAGGGATCTACCAGGTTCTCCTTTTGGATGCTTTTATGTTGCATGAGGTGCCAGCCTGCCCATCATTGTCCCAGAGGAATGAGTAACCCAGTCTCTGGACTCAGAGACAAGCATAATTCTCATGGCACCAGGGAAAGGAGTAACCTAGCAGCAGGCAGACAGCCTGCCCAGCAGAAAAAAGTTGGGTGATGGGATGGATATCTGTCAAGCTACGGTGCTGGGAACCCATCAGAGTGACTCTTCTTAGTGCATCTCTATTAGCCAGGGTTGCACTGTTTGATGGTCATGCTCATCTCTAATGGGCCCTGTGTTCTTGGGCACAGCTGTTAAATGTATGCTGTCTGTGACACTGTTTTGTCTTCTGCTTAGGTAAAATTTAGTGCTGGCATCCTGAAAGCATCTTAAAATGAGCACCTAGTGTTACTTTCTATCTGCTAACTTGGTAGGTAGGTGATGTTTCCCATGGCACAGACAGCAGTTATATAGGGAGAGAAGGCTCCTTGTTACTTGGCTACTGCTTTTGGCTCTGTAGGAGGTGGTGTCGACAAAGAGCCCTCTCTTCACTTGACAGTGATTTTTCTCACTGTATTCTTGTTTTGGGGGGCATGCAAAAGCTGTGAAGTTTAGCTGAAAATATTTCAGCTTTCCTTTACTCGGTGGTTATGAAATGTTTGCCTTCCTTTGCTTTGGTCAAAGAGTTCTTGCACAGGGGCCTCTTATGCAAAACTCACTTTCCTGATGGCTTGACCTGAAGGGCTGCCTTGCAGGTGGCTTCACATGCTGACTTGCCCTGTGTGCTTCTCTGGTGTGGATAAGTTAATGTAACTCATACCTGTGCTGTTCTCAAGCTTGGCTACTCTTCTACAGAGTACTGTAGTACCTCTAGATTTTCTCCCTTGTTTCTCCTTGCTACGTTCTCTGTTGTGTCTATCTAGGAAACCAAGTTTCTGAGAAAGATGCCTAGACCTTGGGCAGAGGGAGTAGAGAAAATGGTCTTGGTTGCTGTTTCAGCTGTCAGTCAAGCTGCATGTTGTGGTTTTGCACCTGAAACTGTGTGGGATTCTGCTCACCTGCCTGGGAAAGGAGAAGGAAAGGGGATGACAGTGTCTTCCAACCAGTGTGGGGACATGAAATTGAGTGAGGCGTTTCTAACAAAATCTGGTTGAGGGATTAGAGCAGAGAAATGGTTGAATTATGGTCAGTGGAGGTGACTTACATCCATCTGAGGTCCACAGACAAAAGTAATGTCTTTGTCTTTTCTCTCCCACTTCAGCTCACGGACAGAACCGAGTCGCTGAATCGCTCTATAAAGAAAAGGTATTTCTAGGGTTGACCTCAGGGTAAAGCAGGTCCCTTCCTGTAAGTGGAGCACGCTGCAGGGTCCCCTTCCTGGGTAGGGCAGGAGTGAGAGGCTGCCTGTGGCCCTCAAGGTCCTCTTTTTCCTTGAAGCACTGGGGGATCACCTTAATACTCCTCTCTTCTGCTTTCCAGTAACAGCATAAAGAAGAGTCAGCCTCCCCTCCCTGTGTCGAAGATTGATGACAGGCTGGAGCAGTACACACAGGCTATTGAGGTGGGCTGCTGTGTTGTCTCTGTCCCCAGTCTCCAAGGAGCCCTCTCTGCTAGGCATTGATTTCTCACTGTGCCTCTTAGTCTTACCATCTCGGGGGTGACAACTGAACGGTCTCACCTTGGATGGGAGCAGCCCTTTCTCCCGTCTCTATCTCCTTCCACAGCATAAAGTAGGTTTCTTTGGTGAGCTGTCCTATCCCAGTTTCTGCATGTTCCCTGCTTAAAGGGTGGTAGCATCTGGCAGGAGCTAGCAAGACCCTATAAGTTGTCTTTTACAATCCCTCATCCCTGAGGACCTCCAGTTGCAGGGGTGGGGAAAGAAAGCACAGGCTCCCTGATGGTGGTCTCTCTTCATTTACTTTCCAGACATCCACAAAGGCTCCAAAACCTGTTCGACAACCTGTTCTTGACCTCCCCACCACAAGCATGATGGTAGCCAGCACAAAAAGCCTCTGGGAGACTGGAGAGGTCACAGCTCAGTCTGCTGTGAAGTCCTTGCCCTGTAAGGTACGGCACTTACAGAACTTGTGTTGCTTGTGTAGGGGAAGAGGGACTGGCCTCTGGGCACAATATGCATTACACTTGTGTTAGCTTGTTGTTGTTGGTACCAGCTTTAAAGTTATCTATACTAGAGATGCAATTTTCTCCATCAGGATGCAAGGCCTCAGAGCTTTGCTTCACCTGTGCTAGGATCCCAAATTGTTCCTTGGTAGTATGCCTAGGAAAGCCTCTGTGATGCTGATTGAGGTTCTGTTTAGAGCTAGGAATCAAATCAGCTGGTGGGGAGAATGTGTATGTCTTCTTTAGGGGCCAGGACTGAGCTCCAGTTGTTGAGCACAAAGTTGCCTCTTGTACCAAGATGATAAATCTTGTAAAAAGAGAGAGAATATAATGCGTTGCTCTCAATTTCTGGTCATTTTGAGTGAAGTTGATTCTGTAACACATTGGTTGCAAATCTGTGTTTATGTGAGCAAAATTCCTTCTACGTAAAAAAAGGCTTGATGTTAACATGTCTTAAATACTTAATGAACTTAAGAAAATAAACATCTCGGATCTCTGATCCAGGCTTTTGTTGAAGAGAGTGAGAGAAAGGAAAACATAGGGTATGCCTGGAATAAGAACAAGTTCTTATAGTCACAGGTTTTAGCTGCAGTTGTCATAGGCCAGATGATGTGATATTATAAATAAAGTCAAACATGTGGGCTTGAAAGATATGTGGACAAAGGGATGGTCATCAGTGTTAGCAGAGAATACTAACAAGAAGATAATTTTCTCAGGATATTGTTGCTGGAGACATTGTGAGTAAAAGAAGCCTTTGGGAACAGAAGGGCAATCCCAAACCAGAGACCAATACCAAGGTGAGTTATCAGCTGCATGAGTATGAAAGTACTTGATCTGTTGTGAAAAAGAATAGCGCTCTTGACTGGGTTGGAAGCATTGAGAAGATGGTGGTGTTCTGTAGGTGTGCAACTACATTGATAGATACAAACAGTACCTATCAATGCCGTTGCTTACCTTAAAAGCTTGTCCCAAAAATGTGCAGCTATCACTTCAGCCCTAGGGAAAATGGGGGCAAAACCCATTTTATAACTAATGATACTGAGGGATCTTTTGAATAACATGTTGCTCTCAGCCCATGTGTTGGAAGCCCCAGCCTTCTAGGCTCAAATTGAACTGCATACGTGAGTTACTTTGTTCCTGTTATAGCTTTTAATCTTGAGAGTAAAAAAAACAAACATGCAAAATAAAGCGAATGTGAATCTAAAGCAGTGTCAACACTTGCAGATGAATCTGATGGTTTGTGCCTACAGTATGTCTGTGGGAATGCCTTTTAAAATGCAGCAAGCAGCTGCTGTTCAAACTCTCCGGGCTGGGAGAGGAAGATCAAAGTATCTTGCCTGTTCCTGGGTCAGTATGCTGCCAGTATGTGGTAAATGAAACTAGCTTTTTCCATGGGTGAAATTAACTCTGGTTTGGGAGGCCTGGGTTGGGCGTCCCTCATGATGCCTTGCATCTCATCTTCCCTTTGCTAATATACATCCTGTGCTTGCTGTGTTACCTTATGCCTATAAGAAGTGGTGGTTGGTCTGTGCAGAGTTTACGTGGACGGGCAGGAAGGGAGTACAGAGCAGGCTGTCTCAAAGTCCTGTGGGATTACAGACAACCATATCACATGTTCCTCTGACTCCAGTTATTCAATCTTGCCTGTCTATATGAGAGAGAAAATTGTTGACTTTGGCTCTTTCTTTCTCTCCTGTTCAGTACACTCCTTCTGGCAAAAAGTATAAATTCATTGCAACAGGCCATGGCCAGTACAAGAAGGTGTTGATAGACGATGCTGCAGAGAAATAGCATGCCTGGAGAAACCATTAACCAGGTAGGTGGGGTATGACCTTGCACTGCATTACAAGCTCCTGGTGCTGTTCTGGCAGGGCACTGGGGCTATTTCTGCCAGCTACACTTTGGGTGAGTTGGAAGGTACTGTATGGTAACAGCTGGAGCCTTGCTTCTGGGCAAGCGCCTGACTTTGTGAGCTGGGAAGGAGCAGGTACACAGTAGGGGTTTGCTTTGGTCTCTGACTTTCTGATGCTGCTAGGAAGCTTGATACCTGAGTTAATGTGCAGAATAAGTCCCTTAGCTACTGCTGGTTGAGTGAAGATGTGCTTGCCTTTGCTAATTCAAAGGAACAGTCTCTATCTGCTCTCTTTTCTTATGCTCTCTTATGTTGCAAGGACAAGTAGATAGCTGAAGGTCATTCTGGCTGAGCATGGGATCTGATATAGTTCTGAAATTCAGATGCTTCTGGGGTCCAATTCCCAGATTTACTGAATTAATCAGGGGAAGAACTTTTAATGATTTCAGTAACCTCTTAGAAGCAGTCTATAATAGGGTTGTACTGGGGAGGGCATCGACATCTGTTGTGCTGGGTAGACCAACAGAGCACAAAGGATTCTCTTCTGATGTGCAGCTAGGGGGAAAGCAGAGCTGGGTTGCTGTTTCTGTGCCCTCTTGAAACGCTCTTTGGATCTCATGCTCATATTGTGTTTATGTTAATAGATATCCTGGTGTTATCTTGAGTGGATGATAGCAGAGGGTTGCAGCAATAAGGAGGAATGTTGTACAGGGCTGTGATAACTAGTTGGCTCCAACTGGGCAGCATCTGGCACAGTGAGAGGAAAGGAAGTTGTTGGGGGTGAAAACAAGCTCATTCTCATTTTTCCTACTATAAAAAAGAAGCTTTATTTCGTAGCCAAGCTTATAAATAGCCCTGTGTACTACAAAACACCTTTTGTTTCTGAATTCTTCTGGGAGCCGTGCTCCTTTTTTTTCTTCTCCCTTTCTTTCCTTCAAGAAGCTGGCTTCTGAGTGCGGCACATTTTGTTTGTTGTTTGATTTATTTAGGGTTTTTTCCCCTTTTGTGGTGCCCATTTAGAACTGGAGGTCTCTTAAACGCCACTTCAAGATGGGCAGCAGTACAAACTCAAACCTGGCCAAAGCTATGTTTTTAGATGTAAAGGAGGAGCCTACAGGACTTATATCCTCAACTTGATTCTCTGCCTGTGGCTTTCAGAAACTTATTTTAAGGTCTTCTTTTTGATCAGTCTTTTTCCTGAAGTCTGTTTTGATGCACCAAGTGGGAGCCTACTGAGCTTCAGTTCTTTATAGCAAATAGGCATTGCTAGGGTGTCAGCATGTTTTGTTTGCCCTACCTGAGCTCCTGCAAGCAGTTCAAAGGCAAGTGGCCTTGGCTCTGCTCTTTTTCTAGCATCCGTTCTTGAAAGGCCATTGACTGTCATGGGATGTCTTTAGGATCCACCAGCACTCCAAATAGCCATGGCAGAACACTGCTGCCCTATGGGCTCATTCACAAGTAACGTTTTTTTTACTCTGAATAGCAAAATGACTGCAATAGCTGAAGGATATTGCCTCATTTCTTGGGTTTTTAGCTGTTTTGTGTGCTGTGAGGTTCCAGCTCCTTTCCAACCCCCTTTAACTATGTTCATCCTGCCAGATCCATTTGTGGTTGCCTTTCTACTCCCAAACCCTTCTGCCTCACCCTCATGTCACTCACTCAACACCACCTTACTAGCTTTCTAGTTGCTTGAGCACAGGTACAGTTTTTCCTCCTCCCCTCTCTTCATGAGCTGCAAGATCTCTGAACAGGCTGCAGGTTTTCTCTACGTGGTAATTTGGGCTCTCAGCAGCTGCCCGAGGCAGTTTGACATTGAAAGCAACCAAACTCTGTGCCCAGTGGCGTTCCCCTTCCCTTGCTCAGCATGGCAACTTGGGCTGGGACATGCTGCAGTGAGTCCCACTGCAGAGCTGCTGGTGGAAATCTTTTGTCTCCAGGTATCTGTTCTCTCTTCTGTGATGCTCTCATGCCAGGGTCTGTCTCTGCAGGACTCGCCACGCCTGCCCTATGCCCCTGCCCTTTGCTCTTGAGGGAAAAAGGACTAATCACTGCAGGCAGATCTGCCTTGCTGTGCTTCCCACTGTGGGAGCTGCTCCCCTCACTAGCCAGTCTCCCTTTGCAGTAGGGATGGATTGTGGTTGCAGCCTGGTGGGAAGCCCAGCAGATGCAAAACATAAGCCTTATGTGAGAATCCCTGTTTTGTTCTGGGTGGCTGTCCTCACTGCAGGACAAAGTGGATTAAAGCAGAATTGGTTCTGAAACCATCTTCTCTGGCTGGATTCACTTAATCTCCCAAGGGTAATCAATATTGGCTGCTCTGCCTCATGCTGGTGCTGTAATCTTGTAAATGCAGACTCTCGTGGACAGGCATCCATCTAGCTGTGCTACACGAAAGTGCCATTTTATCACTGTGTGTAAGGTCATCTTTATCTGCATCAGGCATTCTACATGTTTTATGCTGCACTCTTGCTGCTGTCTCTGTAGCCTTCTCTTGCATCATGCTAAATTATCCTGCAGAGGGTTACCTGGGATCTGCTCATGATGACTGGTGCATTTCCAGCATACCTCTTTTCAGCTTTTTCTTGGAAAACTTGGATGTTGAAGTCCAAAATTTAGGTGCTTGGTTTATTCTTTCTTCTCTTTTGTTTTCTTGGAATAGGGAAAGGTTTGCAAACCAGAATAAGACCAGCAAAGTGAAAATTTCAGTGAAGGTTTGATAACTGAGCTCTCCTTATAGCATAATCACAAGATTGGAAGACTTCAAAGAAGAATAAGGGGCTCTTGGTTTTAAGTCTGTTTGAAGTTGGGCTTGGAAATTTTTGGTCAGCTCCATATCCTCTGCACACAGACAGAATGTAAAGAGCTGTGTATCAAGTTTCCTATTTGGACTAAACATAGCAATTCTATATTAGCTGTGTAGGAACATCCCAGCATATGACAGAGTTCCTTGTGAAACAGAAATAGCTGATCTCCAGCTTTCATGCTCATAAGCCTGCTGCCAATAGACATACAAAGAGTAATTGTAATGAAGGAAAGCACAGTTGTCTCCTGTGGATGGGCAGAGTTGGGGATTTTGTTTTAAATACCCTTTTTCTCAGGATGTCAGGCACCAGTAGGTATGCAACTATCATGATGTTACCCCTGAAAACAAGACTACATGTGGTTAGCAGAACCCCTCAAAACAGCACCTTGTTAAATACATAGTTGGATACCCACATGCTGATGGAGGCTTTTGTTGGTCATCATGAAAACACTAACCTTCAGCTATACTTTAAAAGCATGGTCAAATAAATAGTAAAACTTGATTACTGCAATGAAATTATTGTTCTGTGCGCTACCATTTAGCAGACTGAGCAAGGCAGACATCGAATGATGATGTCCATTCTTTTTTTAAGGCAGGGGAACCGCTATGTGAAAGTGGGATGGATATCTTATGGAGTCCCTTGTCTGTACCTGCGGTGGAAGGACGAGTTTCCTGTCGGTGAATGGTGTGGGGTGCGCTTTCAGTGGTGAAGCTAGAGATGTGTATCTTCTTGGATTTCAGTTTCTAAGATTCCCTAGAGGAGATGTGGAGTGATGCAGATTCCTTCATGTTGTCTTATCTACAGCTGCTTCTCTTTCTATAATTTATATTGGTCTTAAACACAACAAAATAAATTCAAATTTCATCCTTCTCCTCTCAATTGGGCTTTTCCTACAGGCAATTTGTCCTCTTTACTGTGTGCCTCCCTTCTCTTCCCTGTGCTATTGCGTACAGTGGTTGTTGCTTGCTCTTTTTAGAGCAAGTGCATGTGCATGTTTGTTTTCCTGGCTCATAACTTGTGGATGTGGTATGTTATGCATTTAAGTTTATGTACATATGGAGAGTAATCCTTAAACCCACAGCATGAGGCTGCTGGCTTGAAGGGGTTTTATTTCATTTTATTTTTTCCTTATGCTTGGCTCTGGGCAGTAAACCTTAGTCATAGATGTTCTCTTCTTGGTGCCATGTAAGAACCTCCAGAGATGTGGGCCTGTTGAAGCAGCCTGGCTTCAGTTGGCTGACCATCCTGATGCTGTTCTATTAAAGCTCTCGGTGTGCTCCTCAGCTGCTTTGGGTCTAAACCGGCTCACCTCAAAAGCGGTGGTGATCTTTGTCATGGGTTTGGTAGCCAATTCCCTCAGTTTTCGGGCATCAAAACGTGGCTTGTGTAGAAGGATGGGTAAGCGGCGGGGAAGAAATAAGCTTTCCTCCTTTTGCCGCTTCTTCTCTTCTTGCTGCTTCCTCTCCTTGTTGACTGTCATCTGATATAAAATAGCATCCCACATCTTTGTGGCCTTCGATTTAAATAGCCTGCAGTCTTGTATGATTGCTTGAGAGCTGTTTTCCTCCTTCTCCTTGTTCCCTTCCTCCTGTCCCAGCTTTTCTGGCTCACACTCTGGGAAGCTGGGTGCTTCTGGCTGCACCATTAAGTGCTTCCTGAGGCGATGCCAGCCACTGGCACTAGCTCCAGGAGGTCTTGCTTCTTCTATTGGTGATAGTGTTGGCTCAGCTTTGAGGGGAGGGCTGGTGTTTGGCAAGCCAAGGGTCAACTGAGGTTGAATGACATGTTCTGCTTTGGTGTCTGTGGAGGTGGCACTGGTACTGTCAGCTTGTTCTGGGGTCTCTGTTGCTGGGTGTGCTTGCATACAAGGAGCACTGAGTGTGGATGGTTTTTGGATGTCCTGGTCTTGCTTGGGTAATTTGGGTGCTGTCTCTGATCCAGACATTTCAGTGGTGCTTCCGTGGGTCATAGGCTTATCAGTGTGACCACTGGCAACGCTGGGCTTGGGTGAAGGGGCCTTGATGGAATCTTCAGTGAGAGCAGGCCTAGGAGCTTGCTTAGGAGGCTCTGCCTCTGCAGCAAAAAGGAGGGGAGGCTCCAGTGCAGTAGATGTGGCCTTGCTGTCATTGAGCAGGGTGGGTATCTGCCCTGGGTATGGTTGAGAGCAGCTTGTTTCAGGTGCTGGTGAAGAAGAGCTTTTGTCTTCATGGCTGATGGTTCCTTGGGTCTGATTTGATGTGGCTGTCTTAGCTCTGGGTGGCTTGACACTGTGGAAATAAGTGTGCACCTTGGTGATGTAGGTAACCTCTGGTGCCCTTTCTTTACTGGGTGTGCTGGTAGGAGGAGGCTGGGGGAAAATAGATATCGGAGGATCATGTAGAGGGGGAAGGTGTGAGTCTGTGCCTTCAGGCTGTTGTGGAGTCTCAGGAGCTTCTGGCTTGTGTAGCAGGGGCATGGCTGGGGAGTTTGTGAGCATGAGGTGTTCGGCAATGCGCCTCTGCTCGGTGACCTTCAGTGTGAAAGGCTTGCTCTTTCGGAAAGGGGAGGGGACGCGGTGAATGATGGGCTTGATGGAGAGTCGGGTTGGGAGGCTGGCAGAGGCAGGCATGGTGGTTTCAAGGGTCTCTGCTGGGGGAGCGCTCTCATTGTGCTCTAGGTCAGAGCTGGCCTCATTCACGGGCGAGAGGCTGGACCGAAAGGACTTGGCGTGCTCCGAAGCTCGGATAGCGTTCTTCTTGGCTGCCTTCTTCAGCAGCCGCTGGAGCTGCAGGTTGTCTTTACTGGGCTTTGGTAGGGTGGGAGGGGGAGAAAGGTGATGGTGGTGGTGAATGGGAGCAGGCTGGGTGGAGGATGATACTGTTATCAGCATTGGCATCTCCTGAAAGAAAACAAAAATCTTAGAGTTGACATGGGCTTAGTGCTGGGCTATATCTGAAATATTCATACATCAGGCCTCCTTTTCCTCTTTCCAAAAGCTATGAGTATAGAGTCAGAATTATGGGAGAAAAGCATCTGTCTTGGTTTCCTTAATCTCCCAAGGAACCCTCATCCAGTCTTTAGGGTAGTGTGGGATATAGATGGTGGCTGGGGTAGTGTGGATGTAGAGATATAGTGAGGGAAGCAGTATTACTGAATCTGTATCCCTCTCTCTCCTGGTGTTAGAGTAAAATCCAGTGAGAGCTCCTTGGGACCCCAGACGTTTGTGTCTTGGCAACTGCTAATGCAATTTAGAGGGAACTGTCAAGAGAAACAGAGCAGGTCTGAAATTCTGAAGCTTTAAAACATTCTTCTGAGGCATAAATTGATACCACTCCATGGCTTTCAAAATTCCCATTATTAATACTCTGATACAATGTAATGTACAACATAAGTCATAAACTACATATGTCATTTGAATCAAAATCAGCACTGGCCTTAGTTAATTTCAGCCAGCATAAAGACATCCCTGTGAAATGCAGAGCTTTAAAAAGCTGTGTTTATCTGGTGAGTTAGTGCTTTGTCATAAAACTAACTCTGATTGTAATTTCCTTGTTGCACCAAGCACAGTGGCAATCTTCTCCTCCTGCACTCAATTTAAAACCTAGTTTTCCCTTTCTATTGGGGAGCATTGCCACTGTCCTGCCTGTATCACTCATTCCTCTGTGAAAGAGAAATGGGCTGTGGTTTGAGTCAGGTCTTATCCTCAGTGGCAACTGCAGCTGGACAACCTTTAGCCAACACTGTGCTGCTCCTGGGGAGATGTACAACTGCTCTCTGTTGCTAGCTTGCCACCAAATCCTTTCTGGTGAGCACCAATAAGATTACCTGCATAGTGGAGCTAAGGGTCTGTGTTGGGGATAGGAAGATGAAACTAGTCTCTCTTCTCCTCTTTCTCTTCCTGAACAAGGCTGAGGAGCACCAAACACTCAGCCTCTGACCTGAAAGGATTCTTTGGCAGCCCACAAAAGAAAATCTGACTCTACCCTGGTTTTCGCTCAGCACAGAGTTGCTGATTTTTGCTGTGAAATTAGGCATAAATCACTGAGCCCCTTAGTCCCCTATGCTGGATGCAACTGAGCATCCCAAAACAAGGAAGAGAAGGTGGGATGATGTTTGGGTTGCCCAGAGGGACTGCTGGCTCTGCTTGTTTCCTGGTGGCTCCTAACCTTCTCTGGTTAGTGCGGGTGTGTAGCGCATACCTGCTCTGCAGAAAACTATCCAGAATATAACTCTCAAAAGTGCAGAACAGCTTTTTGTGCTTGACTGCTCAGTCTTGCTTTTGGGCTTGCAGTGCTGCTGTCAGCACTGGGCTGGGAAGCTGATCTGTACTGAACAAGTTGGTGTATCTGACAAGACTGATTGTGGATGAGCATGGAAAGATGACTGCTATTAAACAACAACAACACTCCAGACAACCAAAAGCTCTCCAAAATCACCACCCCCCAAAAAAACAAATCAACAAATGCAGCAGCAAATGAAAGGACTGAAGAGGTGGCCTTCGGGGCACAAAGCCTTCAAGATGAAGCTTTCACCATGGTGGATGAGCTGTGATCCATAGCATAGGCTGTGATGGGCCAGATATAGGAAGTTTCTAGCAAGTGGTGCACTTCTACCAACTGATTTCTGAAGTACAGGGAAGGCACAGACCTGTTGGAGCAGGTCCAGAGAGGAGCACCTCTCCTAGAAGGAGAGGCTGAGAGAGCTGGGGATGTTCAGCCTGGACAAGAGAAGGCTCCAGGGAGATCTTATTATGGCCTTTCAGTACTTAAACTTTTCTTATACTTTTCTTATAAGAAATTTGGGACAGACTTTTTAGTAGGACCTGTTGTGATAGGACAAGGGGTAATGGTTTTAAATTGCAAGAGAGTGGATTCAGACTAGATATAAGGAAGAAATTCTTTACAATGAGCATGGTGAAACACTCCAACACGTTGCCCAGGGAGGTTGTAGAAGCCCCAACCCTGGAGACGTTCAAGGTCAGTCTGGATGGGGCTCTGCCTAACCACATCTAGTTGAAGATGTTCCTGCTCATTGCAGGAGGGTTGGACCAGATGACCTTTAAAGGTCCCTTCCAACACAAACTGTTTTGTGATTCTAGAATTTATTTTGGCTACAGGCATGAGAATCCTCCTGTTGTTTTGGTGAGGGGGCTTGGAGGGGATTTATGCCAGTTGGGGGTGACAACTGTTGGGCATTCCCAGTGGCTTACCAGCATCATGCCTTAGGCACAAGGCTGGGATTAGGACTTGCTCTGTTCCAGGGACTACTCTTAGAAACAAGTCTGCACTGGCCTGAAATAAAGGCTGAGAGCCCATTCCTTTATCATATACCTGTTCTCCTCCATAGCCTTGTGAATATTCTAGATTCTTCTGGGTCTGAAAGCCAAAATGCCTCAGTTGGAGAGGTGCATACTTGGTTTGGTGCATCACTGCTGTGGTTTGGATTCTACAGGAATTGGTAATCGCTTGTGTGATTTTTATCTGCTGCGAGGTGAGCTAGTATGTACATCTGTTAGGATTGATTGTGGACTGATTTCATCTGCTCCCGTTTAACGTGGTCCCGTTGACAGCCTGTCCTACAAGATGAGCTGTGGTCTAGCAGCACCGGTAAACCAGAATTACAAGGTTGATCTGCATCAGGTTTGTGTTGGGAATACTAAAGGGGCAGGATAGCGAACTCCCCTAAATCGTGAGGACCTGTTTGAGTGTTTTCTGTGGACTGCTGTACCCCACAAAAAGGCAGCTTCTTGTATAAGTCATAGCAGGATTTTGCCTGGGATTTGCTGCAGACTGCCAGATTCTACTGAGGAGGGCATGGGGGTTCTTGGAATAAGAAGTTTAGATATAATCTGCATGCACTAGGAAAGGTTTCCCTCTGTTCCTAAAGTTCAAGGCTGCTTTATGCCCTATAGCCTCAGACTTTTGATGTCTTACAATAGTGCTCTTAATCACTTTTGCTACTATCTCAGCATCTCATGTGACTTGAAACCTGCTGTTCTGTGGCCCTGGAGACCTTGTGGGTGGTAACTTCCATGGCATGTGACTGTGCTGGCATCTGTGTGTTTGATTAGTGAGGCAGAGAGATGCTAAGAGACAGAAAAAAAGGAAATCAGCTTTAATTTTTCAATTTATTTGCCTCTTCTGTCATGCTTGGCTTTGTTTGATGAGTCTCCTTCAGAGCTTTGTGCTCAGGAGAAATGCTGCAGTGAGCAAGATTTGTAAGCATCTTCCCCCTTGCTGCATAGTGAAGCAAAAGCAAAGGGACAGACAGACTTGCTTTATTGCCATTGGAAAGGCCAGAGCTGAAAATCCAAGGGAAATTGGATGGGAACTCGGGTGTGTTTGTGATAAGCTGAAAGGATATTGAGTTAGAAGCTGAGTCAAGAACCTTTCAAAGGGTTAAGCTTCCCTGCTACTGGAATGCCTGTGGGTGGAGGGAACATCAACCACCTTTGGAGCCCAACTGTTCTCCTGAACTCCACTCTCTCTGCATCAACCCTAAAGCAGGAATGGTGGGGAGGGTGTCAGCATGGAGGAGTCATTTATCATGTGATGGAAAAGTCATTTGCACATGGAGCCCCTCGGCTGCACCAGCTGTTGTGCATGGAGCAGATGGAGAGCTGCAGGAACCCGATACTGCTGCAGATGGTCCCAGGCAGCGAGCTATGGCTGCCGGGGGCTGCAGGAGCATGCTCTCCATTTCAGTGGCTTTGTCAGGCTTGGAAGGAAACCTGCTCATCCCCTCCTTCTTGGGAGGAGATGGCTGGATAGGAGCATGTTCCTCCCTCTGCCTGGGCAGCCGTGACCTCTGCTGGGTGCGCAGCCCTCAGCACCTGCTCGTGGCATGGTTGGCTGTCCTGCAGTGCTGAAGCTTTATGGGGTGTTTCACAGGGCTCTGTTAAATGGGTGGGACCTCTAATTGCTGTCAAGATACAGCCTCTGTACAGCCCAGGGTATGGCTGGTGGCAGGCCAAATGGTATGAATAAACCTGTTGATTTCTTGTCTTGCAGCTGAGCTTGGTCCTGGCTCGATGCAACTCTCAATGCCACTATTTCCTCTGCTCCATAGAAGATAATTGAAGGATGTTTCTCTTCAGCCTGATGCCAGCCTGCTTTGGTACAGCCTGACTGCTCTCAGGGTATGAGTAATACCCCATGCTGCCTCCAGAAGGATGGAAGGAACTAGATCAGCTGGAAAAATCTACCCCTGTTATAACCTTCAATGTGACTCTGGCATTTTTTTCTTTTTTCTTTTTCCTTTTTTCCATTTTTTTTTTTTTTTATATCTGGCTCTCTATGGAGATGGGAGGTTGTGCTCTGCTCACTCTCTTCCATCCAAGTGCTGGAAGAGGCAGATCTGTTGAGCTGTCAGGGCTTTTGCTATGTGATGAAGAACCTTTGTGGTTCTTGGTGGTTGGTGGTGGGAGAGATGAAGCTCAACAGCAACCTGGCAAAAGAATCAGTGTTTGGAAAGAAGGCAGTGGGCATATCCCGAGCACGAAGAGATGGCAAGGACTGCTTGTCACCGTGTTGGTGCCAGCTGTGGGTAAAGTATTCCCCTGATTACAGTGCAGCCTCTGTCCCTCTACAACATCTGCTTTGAGGGATTTCCATCTACTGGATTCTGTGTACCTCAAATCACATTCAACTTAGTCCCGTTTTTCAGTCTGTTTCCGAGATCATCCTTTAATCACAGTTACATACCCATGCCAAAATGTTCCTGCCACTTTTCAGTCTTGACAGTGTCAATAGCAGCTTTGTTTCAAATAGCTGCTGCCTTCCTCTCCCGAACATGGATTGGAAGTCTCCTTTCCCAGGTAAGGAGTGCTGGCTGCTGGTATTATCTCCTTTCCCTGTGAAAGAGATTTGTTTGTTCCTAACCTGCAGGCTCCAGTGCCAGTGATTGAAACACTTTTTCTGAGTGTCAGTGGTGGTGGTGGGCATGTTGACAATCTACCCGCAACGCTCCTGAAGGAGGACAGGATAACTGGGAGACAGGGGCTGTCCTTATGCTGAAAGCTGCCTCAGTGACAGGGCATCCTAGTGAGTTGTTTGGGGAGGTCAGAGCTTGCTGTGAACATGGGGAAACTGAGCCGCTGAAGAGTGTTGCTCTGGCCCTGGGCCTGAGGTCTGTAAATCAGCTCCCAGGGCTGTTTCTGAACTCCCTCATGTCTTCATATGTCATGGTGTTAGCATGCCCCCATCCCTTCTTTATATTCTTATTCCTACCCTTTTCTCATGTCAACATAATTTTACAACTTGTTTCTGCTCTCTTGGAGGGAGGGCAGCTTCTCTCTCCTGCATCAGTGTGCTTTCTCCTTCCATTTACTGCATCCTGGATTGGTTTCCTTTTTCTTTTTGTAAGCATTTAATAAAATTTGAGGAAGATGTTGTAATGATGGCAACTGTGAGGAGTTTATTGATATAGTAGTTCTGCAGCAAAGCTGTTTTCCAAGACCTTGCAACCCTCTGCTTGAGTGGAAAGTGGAGGAGAAGAAACATCTGACTGAGTGAGAAGAAGAAAAGGAGCTTAACATATGCGGGAAAGGGGCTGTCTGTGTGCCTGTCCCATTTAGGAGATTCTTGTCATCTTGCTGCATTCTTCATTGTTATGGAGGGTAATTGACTGTAAAATGGGGATGAGTGGTGTTTGGGTGAGAGATGGAGCAGCATGCGGAACACTACCCATGGAGTGATCAGATAAACGAAGCACAGAGCTTAGCTCCTCAACTAACGGACCTGAGAACATCACAAAATTCAACCAAAAGCACTGGCAATGTTAACTGTTTGAAAAAAAGATTGAAAAATCCTCTATAGCCTGCTTATACAGTTTAGATGAGATCAATATAGTTGTATGTACAGGGACCAAGCACTCTAATGAGCTGTCTATCCTATTTGGAACCATCTAATGAAGAAACCTTTCCGTGGAGGTGACCTTGCAAGTAATAACATTTCTATGGTGCAGAGACAGAAAATAGTTTGTGCTGCCCTTACCTACACTTTCTTAAACTGTTAGGAAGAGGAAAGCTCTCAGATACCACTTCTTACTGTCATCTTTTTTTATTGGTACCCTTGTCCTCTTCCCTTGACCTGCTTCAGGTCCTGGAGGTAAGAATTCAAGGAGTGTGTTCCTCAGAGAGCACTGAGGAGTGTGGACGCCATCTGGCCCCATCTTCCTCCTTTCGGCTGTTCCTCCTTTCAGCCCTTCCTCTGCCATGCTGGGGTTTTCAAGTGAGGTATGCTAATAGGGTGTATGGAGATGCAAAAGCAGTGCTACTGTGCCATTGCATGCATGCAAACTGATTGCACCAACTTGTTTGCAACTCCATCCTACAGTTTGCTGATGGAAAGGATGGCCAGAAATTTGACATGTGCCTGCCAGCTTGGGGAGTGCAGAAAGAGCCCCAAAAGCTGCTTGTATGGGACTCCCTTTCTGAGGAGGGTTAATCTTCAGGGCATGTTTTCCTCACCTAAATCCCACATGGACCTAGATGTGGCTTCAACAGAAACAACTGCATAACTCAGGTTCTGGTCACAGCACAGAGGTGAGCAGGTTATGTGGAAGGTCTCTTGGGGAGGCCAGAGTGCTCTAGTGATGCACAGGAAAAGGCCTGGTTTGGAGCATGTGTGTGTAGCTCTTTATGAGGTAGCTGTTTCTGCCAGGGGAAGTTTTTCCACAGTTAAATTAACTGTATGGTTTGCTGTTTCTGCTCATGAAGTAACACGGTGTGCATTCAGTGATGGGAGTGGCAAAATGGTGAAAGACCCCCACCAAAAGGGGTGCTGCAGCCCAGGTGTTCTGGATGTGCATCTTGGACAATGCTAATTCGGGATGAAAGCTCATTTCTCCCCTCAGAAGCAAGCACTGAGCAGCGTGGCTGATTTCATTGCTCATGTCAGAAGAAAACATCTTGAAATGTATCTGTGAAATGCATCTGCTCATCTCTTTCTAAAATGAGAAGTTCCTGCTGGTAAATTCACTGTGGAGAAACCACAGCGTGTGGAGTTGAAGTTGTGCTGCAATCTTTCCAAAGTCAGCTTGCTTCCAGCTCTCCTGTGCATCTCTGTGTTGCTGGGACCTCCACACTCCTAGGGATGTGAAGAATGCTCTGAGACTCATCTTGCCTATGTGAGTAAAGCAGAGCAGGGTGTTCTGTCTATAACAATTACTGGTCTGGTTTTATTGAATAGGTGACTGCTCTGTATCTTTCCTACATTCATATTGTAATTTTTTCAGCGTTGGCATCTCTTAGGCTTTTGTTATGATACCTTAGTTCTATCTTTTCCCAGGACTGTTTTATTTTGAGTGTAGGAAGGACAAATTGAGGCATTGAGTCTTTCTTGCAGGATTTAGCTTATCCTCAAAGCCTGGTGGAGAAGAGTGATGTTTTCTGGGCCCCTGTATCTGTTGGCTGCCTATCCCTGTCTTCTGTGCTGCCATCCTACCCCAGACTACCATCCCCTTTGCAGGTCAGTGGTGCCCAAAGAAAGGAGTGGACCCTCTATGTGGGCTGTCAGTGTTCTGACCTTGAGGCATATCTCAAGGTGTTGCCTCTTTCCAGTTTCTCCTTCACTGTCCTGCTTGTTTAGATTGTGCAGAAGGGGATGCCCTTTTGTACAGCACCTAGTTTTAAATCTGTGGGAGCTACAGCAGTCATGAAATGTGCTGTGCTTGTATTCTGTACCAGGGTTCAGGGGTGCTGTTTTTCCAACAAAGTTTGACAGATGAGTATATATGAGAGGGGACTGAAAAATATGGTCCATGACCATTGCAATGCTTGTTTCCTGCAGACCTTAAACTAGCTTAAATTTGGGGAAAGCTTAGCTGATGCAAACCTCACATTTATTATGTCTTAATATAGCATTTCTTCTGCTTCAAGACTAGGAGCTAAACTTCATCTGGTTCTTTTTCTGGATATAAAATAATTACAGGCTCACTCTTATGGCCATGCTTATGTGTATTAACAGATCTCTGCTCAACCCTTGCTTGCAGCTCTGCCCTGGGTCTCCGGTGAGGTGGTGTACACAAGAGCCTGGAGTTCCCAAATAACTGTGTTCCTTGAAATGTGTCTGCAGTTCCTGCTCATTGCTGGAAAGGTCAGACTCAGAGACACCTGGGTCTGGATGTCAGAGCTTCCCCTCCTGCCACCACCACCTTAGGGAAGGAAAGTAAACAAGCCCAAAGAGCGGGGTGGCTATAAATAATGAGGTGGCAGCTGATGGGCTGCTGAACACGGCTCTGAGGTTAGTCTGTTGGTAACTCTTGCCAGCTCAACGCACCTTCCCTAATGCGGTGTGGTATACAAGTGTGTGTATTTATGTATATTTTAAAGCAGGTAAAGAATGGATCTGACAGTGACAAGAAGTGCAGTGGGAGCCAGCATTTGCTTCAGAAGCAGTGGACCCATTGCAAGCATCCTGGTAATGGTAAATAGACAGACCACAAGCATTTCCATGTGATTTTGCATTTGTTCCCTTGAAGGTACTGATTTCAATGGAACAATTTGATTTAGATGACAGTTTTAGAAAGGTGTTTAATCTCTTCAGGATAACTGTAAGTAATAGTGCTTTAACAATGTAAAGACATGCGCTCTTCTTCAAATAAATAGAAAAAATGTGTCACGGGCTGAGAGCTTCTGAGGATGATAGGAAGAATGGGGGGAGGTTGAAGCGAAGTATGGGGAAAATATCATTAGAATTAATACGAGCAAGCACTTTAAAACATGAAAGCAGCAAACTGCAAGTGTAATTAGTGAATCAGAGGTGCTTTGTTGGGTAGGTAGTCCCTCCCAAGGTTGTGGAGAGGCTGTGTGGCTCCTGTGAGCCTCTTAGCTGACCTCCTGCCTCACTCACCTCCTTTGAGGACAGCCCAAAACAGCAGCTCTGATAGGGTCCTGGCCCCATCCTGCTGTTCAGAGTCTGTCTTCTCTGTCAGACTGTCATCCATTTAGGTGTAAATAGCCTGAGGATGTGACACAGGCTGTGTCTTGAATGGTCCAGCCTTATCTTAAGGGACACATCTAGGCTAGATCTAGGTTGTCCAAGGAGGATCTTCTGAATCCCACAGTGATTGTGCCTTAGATGGCTAAAGCAGATGGAGCAAGTACACCTCCCAAAGTGAATAGCTAAGTGATGCAGCAAGTCTACCACGAAAATCAGGAATCAATATTAACTGAAGAAAGATGAAATTCAGTACTTACAGGTGTGTAATTTGTTTCCATCTGCAATCACTTGTATGTTGGGTACATGGTGTTACTCAGTTCGGTTTACAAGATTAACAGGTCATTGCTTCTTGGAGATCATTTTGGGTGCTGTTTCCATGTGAGGTTTTGGAGCCCTGTAGGTAAGTTCAAAGCATCAGATAGAAAAAGAGTATTTACAGTAGCTAGTAGGTACAAAAGGTATCTCAAAAACTAGTGAAACTAATTCTTTTGAAAGCATGAAGAATTCCATCACCTAAAATTAGCATGAAGAAGGGCTATCGAGTAACACCACTGCATGCTCCCAACTTTGGCCCTGCAAAGTTCAGCATCTAAAGTACTGGAGAGGTGAAGGGCAGATAATGGTGATGTTGCCAGGACAGATATTTTAGCAGAGGCACTCCAGGCAATGAAGCCAGTTGGAGGCTTTTCAAGTTTGCTGGTCAGATTTGCTGTTTTGCAGAAGTCAGGGCTGCAAAATGCAAATTTGGAACTGTGCTTTGATTGTTACTGTCCCTAGAGAGAAAGAGCGCAAATTCTGGCTCTGTCTCTGATTGCTCTTGGTGAGGTATGTGCTGCAAGTGCAGGGTGCCAGCATGGCAAATGCTGTGCTGGGAGCAAGAAGGGGTTTGGAGTTGATTGTTTTGGTGAATTTGGTTGGGTGTTTGTGTGCAGTTTGAGTTGAAATTCAGGGCTGAGGCTGCTGAAGTGAGCTGGTAAGGGATGGCCTCAATACCTGCCTTTGCCCTGGCTGAATGTGTGAGCTGCCCAAATGCCAGGCAGTTATTTATCACCTCTTAGCCCTGGGGTGTTTCATCCCCTTTTCCAGCTGTCATCCCAGTTTGGGCTTTGCTTTTTCACAGCCTTTCAGGAGCCATTGTAATGTGGGTGCCGAGGCAGCTGGTAGGTTAAACATGCTTTCAGAGAGATGGGGGCATGTGAGAGCAGCTTCTTTGGAAGTCTACAAAGCAGCTTTACACCTGAGTTAGGCTTGGACTGTTTCATCTGGCTTTTGAAGTGCTGGTGAGCTGTGCCAGAAAGCCAAATCTGAAGGCAAATTCTTGCTTCTTTTCCAAGACTGTCCTGCTAAGCCTTGTGTCTTACTGATCCTGTGTGCTAATGTATCTCTAATCTGACTTTGAGTTACTCTGTGGATCAAGGTAGCAAAGCCCTTCCCACATCCGTCAGAGCTGTGGCCCATCCGATGAGGCCAGTTCTCATGGAAAGGATGCAGATGCTGTTATTTCTGGGTTGGTACTGGGAGGTTTCTCCATCAGAGTGTGGCATGATTTGGGATTGTGACAGGCTCTTCAGGGCTTGGACAATGCCAACCTATGGAAGGATTGGGGGGTAGGTGCTCCATCCTTCATGCAAATACCCTAATGCAATTAATTCCTCTGTCTGATGACTTCAACATCTCAAAACTGCCGTTGTCTTTTAGGAGTGCTAGTGACTTTATGTGTCTCCAGCACTGAAAATGTTGCTGGGTAAAAAAAGCCCAGATAATCACAACCAGAGCCAAACCAACTGGAAACTTAGAATAAACCATTATGAATAAGAAAATTTCAACAGGATTTAAAAATGCCCAAGAACATGTTGTACCCTGCTCTGCTGCTGTCACCACCAAAACCACACCAGCCTAATGAGTTTATTTGCAGCACACACTGTATGAATGACATACGAGGCTGGGTTATGTCTGCATCTGATGCTGAAGCAGGAGGTGTTCAGATCCCTCTGATTTCTCATGCAGAGATATAGAGTTTCTGGTCTTACAGTCTAAGAGGAGATAAGAAGGGGCACATTCTTCTACCAACCAAGTTTCACAGAAGGAATGACACATTAGAATCCTCCATGGAAAAGTTGATTGACTCCCTCCAGATGCAAAGAGGAGGAAAGCGGTATTGGAAAGGTGCATGGAGGCATGCATAGGTAATTTGGTCATTAACAAGAGTAAAGCTTGTTTGTTGACCTTCATTCTCCCATTTATGCCCCTGAACCTTTGAGATATCATAGAGCGGCCATCAGGAGAAGTTATTGTCACCCTGACATTTCCCAGCCTCACTCCAGGATTCAGGTAGGTGAATCCCCAACCTGGAGAATGCTTGCTTGCCCCTGTATCTGAGTGGCTGCTGCAAGAGGTTCATCAGTCTGCATCGCAAGCATGGCATCAGGTGTCTTCTGTCTAGGGGAGGAAGAGAGAAACTGAGGACTGAGATCCTGAGCCCAAATGCCAAACAAGGGTATTGGAGGAGCCAGAGAGGAAGCAGTCTGCTCAGTCCATTTCAGTTGTGTTTTGGTTTCCTGAGGATCCTGTCATCGCCACTAAAATGGCAGTGGTCTGCTGGTACTTAAATGGAAGAGGTGATTTTAAAATTTAAGGCTATTCTGGTCTCTGCTTGACTGGCTGCATAAAACAGGTCATTGAATTTTACCCAGGAACAGAAATTAATTATATATATATATATTCTGTCTTTTCTCTTGTACTTACTTAGTCACTATCTGATCTGCCTCTTTATTGACAGATATTTCAATCAGTTGGAAAGAGTGCTTCAGTGGATGTAGGCTATCTACTTTAACCTTGAACTGCTGATTAAACCCCACTGCAGAATCCTTTTCTCTGGGGTGCAATAAAGAGAAAGAAGGAGAGAAGTGGATGAGAATTTACTTTTCCTTCCTGAATGACTTTTGTGATTACCATTTCCCACTTGTCCTGAATCATGGTAAAAGGTTTATAGCTGAGTGTCACAAAACAGAACAACACATCCCCACCCTTCTCCAGTCAGCTTAATCAACACATTTTCCTGGGTAACTTCAAGTATTTCGTGCTGATGTCTGTGTAAGTGGATGTCAAAACCAAAATAGCTGCATCATACAAAAAAATCAAAAGATGTTATTTTGAAAGCACTCAAATATGACAGGGAGGATAAAAGAAACAGTTAGGCTTTGTGGGTGATAGAACAACTCAAGTAAAACGTATTTTCCTTGCAACAAATTCACTTTGGAAGTGAAGCGTGGGACCAAATTCATTTTTGGATGACAGAAAATGTCAGTGAAAGTTCCTCTGTGGCTCAGGCCTGGAGATGTAAGTGCAGAGTCATGGACAGGTTTGGGTGAGGAAGGATCTCAGGAGGTTCTCTGGCCCAACTCCCAGGCCAAAGCGGACCTGCTTTAGTATGAGATCAGTTTGCTCAGTGATGGTCAGTAGCTGGTGCATACTGTTTCGTTGCTGGCGGTACTGTTTCATTGCAGGAGTGAGGTATCTCTTGGGTTGTGAAAGAGCACCTGTTTTATGGGATGGACACAGATGACTTTATTTACAAACTCTGTAGTCTTTAATGAGTGTGAAGCCACAGGTGACTTCAGACTTCCAGAGCTGCAGAAGTTTTCAGATGCAATTTTCCAGCACTTCCTTTCGTTTGCTAGCTGAGTGTCGTAGGAGCAATGATCCATGGAAATACTGCCTGGTGTGCAGTGAGCATGGGGGGGAGGGTATCAAAAAGTCAACCAAAACCACAAGCGTTTGGCCAAAGTGCCCATCTTTATGCAATCCATAAAGTTATCAAGGCTAATGTGTGTGCACTGTATGTAAACTCTTGGTGCCCTGAGTGCATTAGCTGCTGCAATAGGTCCGCCAAAAGCCAGAAAAGATGAGCAGAGCTGATTGCAGTTCCTCTGCAAGTGGCCCTGCTATCCTATATATTCCTGTGGCCCATCTCAAATAACCAGTCTGGGTGCTCCTACCTATCAAAAGAAGATGTGATATTGGTCTATGTTACCTAATGGAAACTTCTGCAGATCTCTGCCCCAGCCTCTAGTTGCTATTCAAAGAGGAACACTGGTTTGCTGTATCCTCTTCCAGGTAGAGATGCTGTCACTTTAAAAGCATGCCATGTTCTGGCTTGAGGTCAGCAGGTGAATGGACTTTATGCAGTTTGAGACCCTGGCTCATGTATGTGACGTGTATGCATGCTGTTTCCTAACCTGGCAGCTGGCGAGAGTGGCTTCTCCAAAGACAGGTGCTCACTGCACCCTCATATAACAAAATCTGATAGTTTTTGGTAGAAATGTGGCTACAGATGGGATCATCTCTCATGTGGTCCATGCTATCAGTAGGAAGCATGAGATGTAGCTGTTGGCTTGCGTGGCTGTGCTGCAGCAGCTCAGAGGGGAGCCCAAGTACACCTTGCTGCTGATGCAGGGAAAAGAGATGATTTCAAGACAGCAAAATATATATCCCAGAGCAGGACAATCTACAGTAAAGAGAGGCAGAGCTGATGATGAAAACGTTGCAGACTGTGAATAAAAGTGCTGTGTAATGGCATCAAGAGATGACACAAGGACTAGATGTAGGGTATGTCTGAGAAGCACAGGGTATGCTGCTAAGGTGTGAAACAAATATTGGAGAGGATTATAGTTGTGTGCTGAAGTGGATAGAGAGACCCACAAAGGGAAGGAAGGGCAAACATAAAATGGGCTGTGAGGAATGAACATCAGTTGTGAACTAGATGACAGCAGAGCAAACAGAGGATGTGAGCATCAGATAAACAATCTTTCCAGAGGGATGAGCATCAGATAAACACCTGAGGGATGGAGCAGATACCCTCAGTCCTATGCAAAGAGGGAACTGAATCATGCTGGAACTGGAAACAATATGCAAGACATTGACATGAGTCCTCTGACAGAGGCAGCATGTAGGATGCACAGACATCCTTTGGGACAGTATGAAGTAATGGGCCATGCTTCCGAGGGGTGACAATGGGGAAGACAGAGCATGGACATCATGCATAATGGACGTTGTATGGAGCAGTTGTCCAGCATGTCCAGATCAGGAACTGAGCTGAGTGTGTAGGAACTAAAGGAGATGCTGCAGGTGGTAATGTTTGCATCTGATCTATTTGAAAATAGAGCTGCAGCAGGTAGAAACCTCTGATTACCTCCAGTAGCTTGCATCAGCATCACATTTGTTAAGATGCCTAGAGGGGAATTTGAGTGATGTGGAGTGCCACTGGTGCACAGGCAGCACTACTCTGGCAGAGGCTGTGCAACTCTTCAAGATGCTCGCATGGCTCTAGCCAACTGACTGGCAGCAAATGGGCGGATGGAAGCACAGGAGTGTTCAGCCTTGCATCTGCTGAGAACCACCCTGATCTAAGCCAGAGCTTCATGTACACTTGCACACACATGCTTTTTTATTAGCTGACTGATCAAGTCCTTGGTGTAGAGACCTGAGTCACGATGCCCTGTCAGTCTATAACAGCAGGCAGGCAAAGGAGGCTGGTGGATGCCATTGCCAAATTGGGTCCACCAGGGACATAAAAGGAGAAACAGCTGGGGGACTCCCCTCCATACATCCCCACTCTGCAGCCAGTTTGGGCAAACACAGTATTCCTTGGAGACCTGCCCAGCTGGTGGAGTGTCCGAGGAAAACGAGCCAATGGAAGGTGGCAGAAATGCTTGATGGTGCTGAGAACGCGGTGTGAAAGCTGGTTTGCTGTGTTAGTGCCTTTGAGGGACCTGGGGCGGGGGTGTGGAGGCCACCATACTTGGTCCGGCCATGTGTCCCCATGCAGGTGCCATTGTCCAAAGCAGTGTGAGATGCCCACCGCAGCTCCGCAACCCAGCAAACTCCCAGCCAAAGCCAGGGCTCTGAGGATGCACTGTCCCCCTCTCACCCAACATGTAACAACAGCATTGCCTTGAGCTGGATTGCAGGAACGAGGCAAGGGGATACGCTGCCTGACAGCTGGAGAGGGGGTTTTTGCTCATGCACATTACCTGGTGAATGGGAGTCTGCAGCTCCTGCTCCACAGCTTTAAAAACTTGTCTACATCGTCGGCTGGGGACCCTTTCTTGCAAGCAGCAGGGAAAGAGAGGGCAGGAATCAATCTGTGACCCAGGCCAAAAATAACACCTGCCCTGCAGCTACTAAAGTTGTTCTCTGATCCTACAGGCTGGAGGAATAGGGGTGCTGGAGTTTCCAGGGACACTGGAGGGCACGCTCTGCATCACCAGGGAACCCTGCCAAGGAAAGGCATGGGGAGCTGAAGCCTGAGAGGGTTAGTGAAATGGAAACCATGAGCCAGAGGATTCTGCAAGGCACTGCAATCCTCTGCTGGCAGAGCCATGCAACTGTGGAGGCTGCTCGGGCAGCAAAACCCCTTGGGGCACCTAGATTATTGTTGGGGTACAGCCATCTGGGGGTTGCTGTCTGTAAGATGTCCTTACTTAAACACTGCTTTCATATCATGCTTTGGGCACGGCTTGAGTCAGACAAGCTCTCCTGTTGCACACCTGTTCTCCTGGTTCTTGTTCCAGGTCTCCTCAAGCCCTCATGCATGGCAGAGCCCTGGTAGTCTTAGCGAGAGGTCGAAGTGTGCCATACACAAGCTCACACACGATGTGTGCTATGTGCTTCTGAATTCTTACATGCCTGTGACCACCCGTGTCAGACAGCAGAAGGTCCCCAAGCCCATCACAGGCTCTAACCCATCCACGTGTAGTGGGGCAGCAGGGAAGAACCCCTGCCCAGCCAGGAGAGCAGAGGCTGCTGCTGTGTGTTGGGATTACAAGAGCCAGGATGCCACAACCAGGTTTTAAGCAATGAGCATGCACCGTGGAGTTGCAGGAGACCCACAATTTGTTTCTGAGGTGCCTTTGCCTCAGATACCCCTCTTTAGGTTCTGACTGCCTGCTGGGGTTGTAAATATAGAAACACAAGCCCTGGAGTTGGGCTTTCTTTTTCCTCCAAACATGTCCCTCCCATCTTAGCCTCATCTGTGCAATTCCTCCAGCTGCTCCTATACATGGTATGACCTTTTTATCCCCTTCCCTTGCTTCGCCCTCCAACCCCCCGCCCCTGCTCCCTTCCCTGCCCAGCACAGGGAGCCTGGGGCCAATTGGCTCCTCCATACGATCAAATGTCACTATAAGTTGAGAGCTGCACCACCTTGGGAGGCTCGCAGTTCCCAGCCTGCCTGTCCCCTTCAGCAGGGAGCTCGGCGCTTCTCTCTGTTCCTCCCAGGTAAGCAGGAGCCACAGCAAGGGATGCTGCTGTGGGGATAAAGCTGCAAAGGGGCTGGGTCTTGGTTTGAATGGAGAAGCATCATGGGAGGGTTGGGGTCCACAGGATCTGGGATCTGGCCGGGACTCTTAAGGAAAGGGAACTTTTCCTTCCTGGCTTTGGTTAGTCACTGCATGATGCTCGTGTCACCTGCAGAGACTCAGGTGCTCTGAAGTCTCAAGGGTCAGTGGTAGGAGAAAAGACCCTTCCAAAACCAGAGTGTGGGGCTGGGAATGACATGACATCTCTTGGGGAACTTGGCAAAACTCTCTTCAGTAGCAGGAGGGAAGCGCTGACCCTCCCTCCCTGTCACCCAGAGAAAAGGATGGCTGAGGTGGGAGGGAGGCACAACAGGACTGTTGGGGAGCTATTGGCAGCTGAGGAGGGATGTGGAGGGCACGATATACTTAAAAAGGTTTAACTGTAGTTAGCAGTTCAATACATTGGATAAGATGCA